>MDKI01208097.1:0-71660 GCA_005239505.1 Nicotiana paniculata
TAGGTTTGGGGGTTAGGATTGGATGGAATGGGGGGAGGGAGGGTGAGCGTTTGGACAGTCTTATAGTGAAGGGTTGGGAGTTCACAGCTGTTTGATTTGTTTTGATCAACGGCTAAGATCACTTCTGAAGTGAAAACGGGGTCGTTTGGGTAGTGTAGGGGCAGGCCGGGTGGGCTATGGGATTTGGGATGGGTCGTTTGAGTGTATAGAGATAGGGATTGGGCCTGGGTATTTCTAGCCCAGGTCCGACTTAATTCTTTTTTTAAACTAATCTAAAGTACTTAATTAATTTAAATTAACTTAAAAAATCCACAAAATGTATTAATTAATTCTAACTTAGTCTAATTATTGAATAATTGGTAAATAAATTAAGGGTAAAACAATTAATTTGACACTCACAAATTTTAAAAGAAATCAATTTCCACAATTTGTTCGGAAAAATGACTAAATTTAGCAATTAGTTATTAAAACTACATTATATCAAATAATCATCATCCGTTTTTTATTTTATTCAATTAATTACAAATAATGAATATATAATTCCTTGATAATAATGATGCTCCTAATTACGCAAATTTAAATAATTTTAAAGGATGAATTATGAATATGAAATGCAAAAATAATTCACAATTAACACTAAAATTCAACAAAAAATTGTAAATTAATTTATTTTATTGAATTTTGTAGGAGTATATGGTGGTTGAAAAATCACATGCTCACACCAAGTATTGATATTATGGCATGTGAGTTTTCCGTGCATAGCGCTTGGGCTTTGGGAGCCCCTCCGGAGTCTGTACACACCCCTAGTGCGCGCAGGTACCTATTGAGTGTGGAGTGTATTGAGTGCTGAGTGCCGAGTGCTGAGTGATGGAGTGACATTGCTGTGAGGTTGCATTTACTTTTGCTGCATTTATCTGTTAATTTATTTGTAATATTTTTCGATTATGGAATTTACCTGTTTATCCCTATTTATATTTTTAAATTGTGAAAATAAATAATTGGACTATTTTGCTTAGCTCGTCACTACTACTCAGTTCCTTACTTATTTTTGTTACTACTGAATCGGTTGTACTCATACTACACCCTGCACTTTATGTGCAGATCCAAGTGAGTTAGAGCGCGACGATCGTTGAGTTCAGGCCAACTATCTTTAGAGACTACAAGGTAGCTGCTAGCGTCCGCAAGACCTTGCTATTCCTTTATCATTATTCTTTTTGGATTGTATTGACAGTTACACAGTTATATATCTTAGTTCATAGATTTAGACGCTCATGACTTAGTGACTCCCCGATGTTTGGGGCTCATTTTCTTATTTTTATTAATTATATTTAGAATTGATTCAGTTTATGGAAATTTTAAATTTTGGAAAAAATTTATTAATTCCTTATAATCGAATTAGTAGTAGTATTTTTGGGAAATAGGCTTGCCTCTTATCACGATAGGCGCCATCACGACCATGGTTAGATTTTGGGTCGTGACAGAAATGTTTCAAAGATAAACCATTACCCATAATGTCACGAACTCAAATATATAATTTATTCTCAATTCCATGCCCAAATTCCTCGTCAAAATCCAAAAATACCAATTTCTAGGGTTTTCTTCAAAATCCCGAATTTCAATAAATTTTCATGTCTATATCCATTCATAAACCTTGTATGTAACTCAAAACTAGTAGAAATAAGTTACCTCATGCTGGATGATGAAAATGGTGCTCCAAAATCGTTCCTAGGTCGGCTCCCATGGAGGAAATGAGATGAAAATGGCCAAAATCCCATTTTTTAAAACATCACTGCCCAGTCCGACCTTCATCTCGAACGCGGCAAGCCCCTCGCGTTCGCGAAGCAATACCAGCTCCGGCTCCAAAATTACCCTTTGCGAACACGAGTCCCAGCTCGCGAACACGTTGCTTAACCAGGCCAACCTTCGCGAATGCAGTAAGATCATCGCCAACGCGAAGGCTAGAAACCTCTACTTTTGAACCTGCCAATCCAAAATAGCCACCGGCTCCATATCATAAATCAATTCACCACCCAACTAAACTCTGCTGAAATCCAAAACATGAGACGGGTCGTCGACATACTTCCGGAACATAAAAACATAATACTGGATGCACACTGGACATATTAGGAGGTAAAGCAAGCTTGTAAGCCACCTATCCAATCCTATGAAGAGCCTCAAATGGCCTAATATACCGAGGGCTCAAATTTCCCTTCTTCCCCAATCTCATAACACCCTTTATGGGTGAAACCTTGAGCAGTACCTTCTCCCCAACCATGAAAGCAAAATCATGAACCTTCCTATCGGCGTAACTCTTCTGTCTAGACTCCACCGTGCGCAGCCGATCCTCAATCAATTTAAACTTTTCCAATGCATCCTAAACTAAGTCAGTACCTAATAGCCTAGCCTTACCCGGCTCAAACTAACCCACCTGAGATCGACACCTTCTTCCATACAAAGCCTCATACAGAGCCATCTAAATGCTCGACCAGTAGTTGTTGTTGTAGGAAAACTCTATGAGCAGTAGAAACTGATCCTAAGAACACCCAAAATCAATGACACAAGCGTGCAACATATCCTCCAATATCTGAATAGTGTGCTCGGACTGTCTGTCCGTCTGAGGGTGAAACATTGTACTCAACTCAACCTGGGTGCCGAATTCACGCTGCACTACCCTCCAAAACTGCGATGTAAACTGTGTGCCCCGATTTGAAATGATGGACACTGGCACACCGTGAAGGTGAACAATCTCGCGAATGTAAATCTCAGCCAATCGCTGCAAAGAGTAAGTAGTCCCAATTGGAAAGAAGTGCATGAAATTGGTCAGCCGATCCATAAGCACCTAAATAGCATCAAACTTCCTCGAAGTCCATGGCAGCCCAACTACAAAATCCATGGTGGTACGCTTCCATTTCCACTCTAGGATCTCAAGCCTCCGAAGCAATCCGGCCGGTCTCTTGTCATGACCCAAAATCCATCTAGTCGTGATGGCACCTAACCCAAACCGCTAGGTAAGATAATTTAACCACTAACCAATTCCAATAATTAATAAAGCTATTAAGTAATGAAATATCTGAATCTGATACATTCCCCCAAAGACTGGTAGTACAAATCATGAGTTTCTAACAATAGAGTTTACAAAGCTGGTATGAATTAATTACATCATCTGTTCGAAAAGTACATAAACATATTTGTATATTCTAAGACTACCATGAACAAGAGGCAGCTACAACCGGAATGCAGGTACATCTCCAAATCTAGCTCTCGTCGATCTCATGAATGTCCACAACCAATATCTGCACGCAAGGTGCAGAACTGTAGTATGAGTAAAACTGACCCCATGTACTCAATAAGTAACAAACCTAACCTTAGGTTGAAAGTTGTGACGAGCTAGAAAAAAAGTCGGGTCCAACACCAATATCCAACAATAGTTCATAACATTGTAAAGTAAGTAATAAAAGAAGTAATTCAGAGATGAAATGCTTAGACTATTCATAGTTTGCCGAAAAAATAGATCCACTTTTCGAGTATATCAATAAAAACCTAAATCCTTTACTCAAATCGTCGAAAATATGAGTAAATTTGAAAACAATAATGTTTGACAAATATCCTTTCAACAATAAAAAGGATGTTCCATTTTCTTTCCAGGTAGCCAGTGTAACATATATCACTATGCTCATATATCAATATGCGTGAGAAGTCATGAATGAAATGATACCGTGCAACAAGAGGAATAAATGCATGTCTATGTCTGTATGTCATATTTTCATGTCAATGCCATGTACCTCAATGACGAACTCATGTACTCACACTCTCGGAGTACTCAATCTCACTGTCTCAAACTTTCCACTCATCATGCTTGACCACTCCGTACTGTATATGGACAATCCGGCACAGGGAAGATCCATTCCAGAATATATACATCAACTGACCATCAGTCACTTAGTACTGGGTATGGCCAATTCCAGCCCGTAGGGAAGATCCATCCCCAGGTATATAAATTCTTTGGACAAGATCCATATCCAGGGAAGATCCATCCCTCAATATAATCAACCGCGCTCACTGGGGCTGTATGCAGACTCCGGAGGGGCTTCTTCAGTCCAAGACTATATCAAGCCAATCATGGCACAAATCAATATAACATGCTGCGGCGTACAACCCTATCCTATAATATAATCAATATAACATGTTGCGCCGTCATCCCGATCCCATAATATCACTCATACTCAGGCCCTCGTCCTCACTATATCATCAAAATCTCCAGTCTCTCGGGCTCACAATGCCATGAAACTAGCACAAAATCATGATATGATGCGTCAATACATGATGCATATATAGACTGAGAAATAATATACATATGAATGCATATGACTGAGTATGTAATGCAATGGAAGAAGATAATTCAACGACAAAAATGACCTCGGTAGGTCCCAACATGATAAGCATGTAGCCTAGACATGGTTTCTAACATGGATCACAATTCAATAGCTCAAGAACGTAGAAGTTTCATGGTTACAGGCTAGACAAGGTAACTACACAATACCACAGAAATAACGGAATTGCAACTTACACGGTGCACGCCCACACTCCCATCACCTAATATGTGTGTCACCTCAACACCAATCACATAACACGTAATTCGGGGTTTCATACCCTCAACATCAAGTTTAGAAGTGTTGCTTACATAAACAAGGAAATACCAATACCGAGCAAGCCACGCGATGTTCCAAGAATTTCATTCCGCACGTATCGACCTCCGAATGGCTCGAAACTAGCCAAAAGCAACTCAAATACATCAAATAAAGCCCAAGGAAACAATTCCAAATGATAAAGATTGAATCATTAATCAAAACCCAAAATCGGCCAAGAATCACACCCCCCCTCGGAACCTGACAAAACTTACAAAATCTGACAACCCATTTAATTATGAGTGCAACTATACTAGTCTCACTCAAATCTGACTCAGAATCGATGTTCAAAAATCAGAAATTCACATTATGAAACTTTAGGCTATAACCCCTAATCTCTCTTTAAAATTCATCAACCAGTAGCCAAAAATGAAGATATATTAATAGAATAAGATCAAAACCAAGTGTAGAACACTTACCCCAATCCTTATGATAAAAATTTCTCCAAAAATCGCCTCAATACGAGCTTGGAAATGTTAAAATGAAGCCAAAATCGTGAACCCATGTGTTTCATATTCTGCCCAGCACTTTTGCATCTGCGACACATTAGCCGCTTATGTGGCGTCTCTTTTAAGACCAAAATCACGATTCTGCGGAGAAGCACTAGAGGCCTACCTTTGCACCTGCAGTAAAATGCCCGCATCTGCGCACACGCAAGTGCGAGTCCAAACTGCGCTTTTGCGCTGCCAACGCTTCTGCGCTCAACTTACCACATATGCGCCTTTGCAGATGATAAGAAATCTCTGCTTCTGCGGACTCCTTCTCCCAACAACACTTCCACTCCGGCGAATCCTTTGTCAAAACTGCGACCATCGCACCTACGCAAAACCATCCGCAGGTGCGATCACACCAGAACTAATAGCAACCGACAATAACAACATGAATAAAAATGATCCAAAATCAATCTGAAACACGCTCCAGCTCCTCGGGACCCCGTCCAAACATACCAACAATTCCAATAACATGACGTGGACCTACTCAAGGCCTCAAAACACACATAACAACATCGAATTGATGAATCGCACCTCAAATAAAATTCATGAACTTTGAACTTCCAAATTTCCAAAACTCGCGCCGAAACATATTAAATCAACCCGGAATGAACCCAAAGTTTGAATATAAGTTACATTTGACATTATGAACCTGCTCCAACCTCCAGAATCGGAATCCGACCCCGATATCAGTAAGTCCACCCCGGTCAAACTTCCCAAAATTCAAACTTTTGCCATTTCAAGCCTAAGCCTACTACGGGCCTCTAAATCACAATCCTAACGCGCTCCTAAGTCCAAAATCACCCAACGGGGCTAACAGAACCATCATAACTCCAAGTCAAGGTCAAATACCAAAAAGTAAAACTTGGTCAACTCTTCCATCTTATAACTTAAACTATGAAATTCATTCTTTCGAATCAATTCTGAATAACCTGAAAACCAGAAACGACGATTCACATAAGTTATAATACATAGAACGATGCTACTCAAGACTTCAAATAACTTAACAGGAAGGAGATGCTCAAAACAACCGGTCGGGTCGTTACATCCTCCACAACTTAAACATACGTTCGTCCTCGAACGTGCGAAGAGTTTTTCCAAATCCACCAAACCACCGTGTAACCTTTCCATGTATATTCCCGGGGATGATCCCATGTAACTATATGCCATATAGGCCCGACAACACAGTATAACTGAAGATCATTGCTTCAACCTTAGCCTATAACCGCAAAATCCAATTTCGAACATCCAGAATTTCTTATAAGATCTGAAACTCGCAACCTACACACTGTATAAGTCTGAACAAGCTGTACCGAGACGTAACCATAACCCAAGATGCAATCGCGTGATATATCACATAACTAAGATACTCGTAGCAATGATTTTTAGTCATTATAGTTGCTCAAAACATCCCAATACCGGTAATAAACCTCATATCAAACCAAACCTCATTCTAAAATCTTCGTGTTCTGCCAATGATGAAAGAAACACGCAAAAACTCATAACTGCTTATCAGATCAACAAGTCATGGAGCTCCCTCTCATTCGACAAGAACTATAGACAATTTCTATGTCGACTTCTGATATTATCCTTGCAAACATGCTATAAGAAAGATCTGATAGTACCCATTTTAGGCCCAATGATCGCATCTCATCCAACACGACCACTCTAGTGGCATGCCACATCAATACAATCTAAAGCCACGACCCGTGCAATCTATGCACCAATAAGCAACATTCCAAATCTACTCAATCATAAAAAGAATGACTCAAACGAGAGAACTGTCCCACAAGCTTAACAAGTACCGCCACAACGAAATGCTGAAAAGCCATCACCCATCATAGAACCATCACACGAATCTAGCACAAAGTCCCATACCTCAACATTACTCTGTTATAATGCCCAAATAGAGCCGTACCATGTGTGCATATAACCAATGAATCAAAACTCCTTGTAGCATAGAAGAGTAACTCATAGATCATTTCAGAACACGAATAAGCTCAGCAACAACCGAATGACACATCCCTCAACCATAGCAGTATGGAGCCAACCAATCTGACACATCCTCATTGGGCCTACCAATGGACCCATAAAGCAACTCTGGTCATCCAAAAATAGATAAATAACCATCTGAAGGTCCACAGTAACTCAATCATAACACTTACTATCATTTGGCTAGCTCTGGCCACAACTTCACAATCCACAACGACGAAATAATCTGCTTCTAAGAACATCCAGTCTCCAAATCCATAGAACACAAGAATGACCATACTTGATCCCAACTCCACCGCCCGAATGTCTAACACATCTCTCGTACACGATCGTCCCACGAGAAATACTTCTACAATTTTTTCTTGCCACATAGCAAAATTTGAATATCGGTAGTCGATTAACCAGAAGAGTGTCACAATACCAATGAAGTATCCATAAATCAAAACATAATGCCCATTCTGAAATGTACACTCTAATCAAGCAATTCCAAATAGTAATATCATTTACCTAGTCATCCGAAAACGTCCATGTTGCCTAAGAATTTTATGTTGTTCCCTACAAAATCGAATCGTGACTTTGCTCATGTAAATCTCAATCCCACAAAACACACTGCATATATTATGCCATCATATGAAAAGTACGAGAACCTCATAATCCACTCCGAGTCACAAGAAACCACACACTCAATTAGAGAAGAACCTTGTTTTTGATCTCATCCCGGAGAAAATCACTATACGCCACATGTTCCTTATGCCAGTAGGAAATATACACCTCGCACCGTGGTAAAAACCATTGAGAACTCTTTGAAATCCATCTGCACATGACCAAGTCATCAAAACTAAATCTATCTAACTTCTCCAAGATACGCATGTCGCCAAAACCCAAGAGCATTGCCACAAAACACCTGTAGAGACTCAACACATCATAAATACCCAAAAAACCAATCATATCCATTAATGTGATGATCCTACTTACTACCAAGTTGTCCTATTTGTCCGAATCCCTTACAAATTGCTTTCAAATTGATACTTCTCCTTGCTAGAACACCACGATCCTTAACCAAAACTTACCCCACGAACTCTAGCATAAAACCACCATGTCCTAAGTCCCATACACCGTTGAATACGCTCTCCAACACCCCAAAAGCACCACAACCAAGATACCCACTCTGAAGATACCTTATGAGAATCTAAAGTCGTTTCCTTCACCTTCCTGGAATGCTGAAATGTGGAATCCATAATGATATAGAAATGCCACAAGTCACGACAACATCCAATGTAAATCTCAGTTTCTATCCATATACAAATATTCCTAATTGCTACATATAAATCTTGAATCCATTAGAACCATTCTCGAGAGTCATCCACTCTACATCAATCTCAATTCAACTAACTAAACCGACTGAATGACTTGTGACCTATTAGCACACCAACACCGTAAGAAGTAATCCCACCTTAACACGACCAAGAAAATTCCTACTCCATGCACACCATATCCTTCACGAAAAACCACTCAATCGTTCCATGCTTTCCATATACCCAAAGAGTGTAATACAATACATATAAAAAAATTCCCTTACCCGAGTCATCCTCGATCTCAACCTCTACAAGTCCTAACTGATTCACAATTACACCTCAAACCGAAACCAATACAACACATAACCGTGCAATCTATTCGTCGATAGAAGACTCTCCCACTTAGCCCAAAGCCATAGAACAAAACACACCATAACTCACAATGCCCATACTCTATTATTGCCATAATATCGCAGTGAGGTTCAACTAAATCCTTCATGAGCTCCTGTAACACAAACCATCTAATACTTCAAATCTGCAAATCTCACATTCACCTTTGTGAAAATCAATCCAACTCCCACAAGCGTTCCAAACTCAAATTGCAACACATATAATTCACTGGTAAAGGAGAGCTCTCTAAAAACATAGGGATAATGCAACTTTAGGACACCCTGGAGGAGATAACCCACCTGCTTTGCCTCAAACTGACATCTCTCTATACCCTTCCACAACCACACCTATTATGTAATCACTTAATCTTTCTGAGCTTGAAATTATAAGACGACATGAAAATCTACTTCACTCCACTACTAAACAACATAAAATATCCTTCAACACACCCATAACTCGAGACTATATGTCAAGCAAAATCTTCTCATCACATTCAAATAATCTGAACACGTCCCGTCGGTACATCAAACTCGTTATATAGCCATCCAACCACTCATTGAGCCACAAATTTCCACTTATAAACACTACCGTATGTATAAGTCCAAAAGCATGTGCTCACCACAATCAAGATCTCCCTGCTCAAGCTACAGTGAAAACCCGGCCTCAAGTCCTCCAGACTAGACCATCATCAGTACATTGAAATCACATCTCGCACCTTACCCATGGAATCACAAGCTGTCGATGCAGAGCGGATACCAAGCGCTCACATGCACATCTGAATGCATGGAAGAAATTCAAAGAGTTACGCTTCAAGATGAATCAATGACGCACGATATGGAAAGAAAGATGGGAAGTATATCCTAAATGTCATGTATCCTCTCGATGATAGATATGGACGTCATCATACGGATTCGCAAGACTCTACTAGACACCTGCTCATGACTTGTAGAACCTATGAACCTAGAGCTCTGATACCAATCTGTCACGACCCAAAATCCATCCAGTCATGATGGCACCTAACCTAACCTGCTAGGTAATCCAATTTAACCACTAACAAATTATAATAAGAATTAATAAAGCTATTAAGTAAAGAAATATTTGAATCTTATACATTCCCAAAGGGTTGGTAGTACAAATCACGAGCTTCTAAGAATAGAGTTTACAAAGCTAGTATGAATTAATTATCATTTGTTCGTAAAGTACATAAACATATTTATATATTCTAAGACTACTATGAATAAGAGGCAGCTACAACCGGAATGCAGGTACATCTCCATATCCATCCCTCGTCGATCTCAGCAACATCCGTGGCCAATGTCTGCACACAAGGTGCAAAAGTGTAGTATGAGTACAACCGGCCCTATGTACTCAATAAGTAACAAACCTGAGCTTAGGTTGAAAGTAGTGACGAGCTAGAACAAAAATCGTGTCTAACACCAATATCCAACAATAGTTCATAACAATGTAAAGCAAGTAATAAAAGAAGTAATTCATAGATGAAATGCTCAGCCTATTCATAGTTTCCCGAAAAAATAGATCTATTTTTCGAGTATATCAATGAAAATCCAAATCCTTTACTCAAATCGTCAACAATATGAGTAAATTTGAAAACAGTAATATTTCCCAAATATCCTTTCAACAAAAAATAGGAAGTTCCATTTTTCTTTCCATGTAGACAGTGTAACATATATCACTATGCTCATATATCAATATGCGTGAGAAGTCATGAATGACGTATACCATACATCATGAGGAATAAATGTATCTCTATGCATGTATGCCATATTTGCATGTCAATGCCATGTACCTTAGTGATGAACTCATCTACTCACACTCTAGGAGTACTCAATCTCACTGTCTCACACTTTTCACTCATCATACTTGACCACTCAATATTGTATATGGCCAATCCGGCCTAGGGAAGATCCATCCCGGAATATATACATCAACTGACCATGAGTCACTCAGTACTGTGTAGGGCCAAATCCAGCCCGTGGGGAAGATCCATTCCCAGGTATATAAATGCTTCGGACAAGATCTATGTCCAGAGAAGATTCTTCCCTCAATATAATCAACCGCGCTCACTGGGACTCCGGAGGGGCTCCTTTAGCCCAAGCGCTATATCCAGCAAATCATGGAACAAATAAATATAACCTACTACGACATGCAGCTCAATCCCATAATATAATCAATATAAAATGTTGCAACGTGCAGCCCGATCCCATAATATCACTCACACTCAAGCCCTCGGCCTCACTCAGTCATCAATCACTGCAGTCTCTCGGGCTCACAATGCCATGAAACTATCCCAAAATGATGATATGATGTATCAATACATGATACAGAGACTAAGATATAATATGCAAATAAATGTGTATGACTGAGTATGTAATGCAACGGAAGCAGATAATTCAACGATAGAAATGACCTTTGTGGGTCCCAACAGGATAAGAATGTAGCCTAGGCATGGTTTCTAACATGGATCACAACTCAATAGCTGAAGAACAAAAAGTTTCATGGTTACGGGTAAGACCAGATAACAAGACACTACCACAAAAATAGCGGAATTACAACTTACATGGTGCACGCCCACACGCCCGTCGCCTAGTATGAGCGTCACCTCAACACCAATCATATAACACGTAATTCGGGGTTTCATACCCTCAATATCAAGTTTAGAAGTGTTACTTACCTCAACAAAGAAATCCCAATACCGAGCAATCCACGCGATGCTCCAAGAATGCTATTCCGCACGTACCGACCTCCGAACGGCTCGAAACTAAACAAAAGCAACTCTAATACATCAAATAACACCCAAGGAAACAATTCCAAATGTTAAAGATCGAATCCTTAATCAAAAATCAAAACCGACCTAAAGTCACACCAGGGGCCACGCCTCGGAACCCGGCAAAACATAAAAATCCGACAACCCATTCCTAGTTTCACTCAAATACGACTTCGAATCGATGTTCAAATATCAAAAATTCACATTACAAAACTTTTGACTAAAACACCCAATTTCTCTTTAAAATTCATTAACCAATAGCCAAAAATGAAGATGGATTTATAGAATAAGATCAAAATCAAGTGTAGAACACTTACCCCAATCCTTGTGATGAAAATGGCTCCAAAAATTGCCTCATTATTAACTTGGAAACGTTAAAATAAAGCCAAAATCGCGAACCCTTATATTTAACATTCTGCTCAACACTTTCTCATTTGCGACACATTAGCTGAATCTGCGGCATTGATTTTGCGAGCAAAATCACGTTTCTTCAAAGAAGCACAGGAGGCCTACCGTCGCACATGCAGTAATATGCCTGCTTTTGCGCACACGCAGGCGTGAGTCCAAACTGCGCTTCTGCGCTGCCAATCGCTTCAACGCTCAACTTACTGCATCTGCACCTTTGCAGATGCCAAGAGATCTCTGCTTCTGCAGACTCTTGCTCCCAACAGTATTTTCGCTCATGCGACTCCTTTTTCGCTTATGCGACCATCGCACCTACGTAAACCATCCACAAGGGCGGTCACACCGGAACCAGCAGCAACCGGCAATAACAACATCAATAAAAATGATCCGAAATCAATCTGAAACACGCCCGAGCCCCCGTATAAAAATACCAACAAGTCCATAACATAACACGGACATACTCGAGGTCTCAAAACAAACATAACAACATCGAAATAACGAATCACACCTCAAATCAAAATCTATGAACTTTGAACTTGTAAATTTCCAAAACTCGCGCCAAAACAATTCAAATCAACCCGGAATGAACCCAAATTTTGCACATAAGTCACATTTGACATTGTGGACCTAATACAATCACCGAAATCAGAATTCGACCCCGATATAAAAAAGTTCACCCCCGGTCAAACTTCCCAAAATTCCAACTTTCTCCATTTCAAGCCTAATCCTACTACGGATCTCCAAATCATAATTCAGATGCGCTTCTAAGTCCAAATTCACCCAACGGAACTAACGGAACCATCAGAACTCTAATCCGAGGTCAAATACCAAAAATTAAAACTCGGTCAACTCTTCCAACTTAAAGCTTAAACCATATAATTCATTTTTCCAAATCAATTCTGAATAACCTGAAAACCAGAACTGACGATTAAAGTAAGTCATAATACATAGAATGATGCTACTCAAGACTTCAAATAGCTGAACGGGATGGACATGATCAAAACAACCGGTCGGTTCGTTACATCTCTTATACTGATACTTCACCTGCTAATAGTTAAGGCACCGAGATACAAACCCCACTATATCCTTCTTCATTCTCTTACACCAATAATGCTGCCTCAAGCCATGGTACATCTTTACGGGACCTGGATGAATGGAATACTGCGAACTGTGGGTCTCCTCAAGAATCAACTCACGTAGCCCATCTACATTGGGTACACAAATCTGACATCCCTAGCATCATTGTGCTAAACCGTGTCCTTAAGAACAAGAAAATGAGGGACATTATACTGGCGCACTCTGATGCGATCCCGACTGGGCTCCGAAATATCTAATCTCACGAACTGGCTGGCCAAGGCCTGAACATCAACAACAAGCAGTCTCTCACCAACAGTAACGAATGCAAGGCTACCCATACTCACTACCTTTCTACTCAAGGCATCGGCCACCACATTGTCCTTACCAAGATGATACAGAATAGTAATATCATTCTCCTTTAGCTACTGCAACCATCTCTGCTAACTCAAATTTAGATCCTTTTGTTTGAACAAGTTCTGGAGGCTCCTATGATTCGTAAATACCTCACACAACACACTGTAGAGATAATTCCTCCAAATCTTTAATGCATGAACGATGGCAGCCAACTCCAAATCATGAATAGATTAGTTCTTCTTGTGAAGCTTCAACTAACGTGAAGCGTAAGAAATCACTCTACCTCCTGCATCAAGACAAACCCAATACCGATCCGAGAAACATCAAAATACAGTGTATAAGAGCCTGAATTTGAACGTAAAACTAGAACTGGAGTTGTGGTCAAGGTAGTTTTGAGCTTCTAAAAGCTCTCTTCACACTTATCAGACCACCTGAAGTAGCACCCTTTTGGCTCAATTTGGTTAAAGGAGATGCAATAGACGAGAAACTCTCCACTAAGCGACGATAATAACCTGCCAAGCCGAGAAAGCTCCGAATCTCCTTAGCTGAGGACGATATGGGCTAACTTTGAACTGCCTCTATATTCTTTGGATCCACCTGAATCCCCTCACTAGACACCACGTGCCCCAAGAACACTACTGAACTAAGCCAAAACTCACACTTGGAGAACTTGGCATAAAGCTTCTCCTCCCTCAACCGCTGCAACACAATCCTCAAAGGCTATACATTCTCCTCCTAGCTACGAGAACACTCTAGGATATCATTAATGAATACTATGACAAACGAGTCGAGGTAAGGCTGAAATACACTGTTCATCATATGTATGAATATTGCTGGGGCATTGGTGAGTCAAAAATCACAAGGAACTCATAATGACCATAACAGGTCTTGAATGCCGTCTTTAGAATATCTGAGTCATGAATCTTAAACTGCTGATACCCATACCTCAAATCAATCTTAGAGAATACCCTCGCTCCCTGAAGCTGGTCAAATAGATCATAATGTGCGACAAATGATACTGGTCCATGATTGTAACTTTGTTCAACTGCCTATAGTCGATGCACATCCATATACTACCATCCTTTTTCTTTATAAACAGAATCGATGCACCCCAGGGTGACACACTAGGCCTAATAAACCCCTTATCAAGAAGTTCCTAACGCTGCTCTTTCAATTGCTTCATCTCAACTGGTTCCATACGATACGGAGGAATAGAAATGGGCTAAGTTCCTGGCACCAAGTCTATATCAAAGTGAATATCCCTGTCGGGAGGCACGCCTGACAGGTTAGCAGGAAATATATCCGGGAAATCTCGTACCGCTGGAACAGAATCAATAGTAGGAGAATCAGTGCCAACATCCCTCATAAAGGCCAAATATGACAAACATCCATTCCTAACCATCTGTTGGGCCTTCATATAAGAAATCACCCTACTAGGAACATAATCTAGAGAACCTCTCCACTCGATCCTTGGCAACCCCGGCATCACCAAAGTCACGGTCTTAGTGTGACAATACAGAATAGCATGAAATGGAGATAACCAATCGATACCCAAGATCACGTCAAAATCAACCGTACAGAGAAATAAGAGATCAACTCTAGTCTTGTCACGCCCCGAACCTGGGGGAAGGGGGGATGAGACCAGCACTCGGTGCCTCACCTATCCTTGCATACCAACTGGAGACTAAAGGAATCTGAACAGATAATGTCATACTTTGGACATGGGCCACATTGCAAGACAATTGCGAGTTCTGACTAAACATCAATATAAAGCTAGGCCGACAATGCCGTCGTAACTACTACAGATGGCAAACCAAGAAAGTATATATAAAAGGCCTACAAGCCTAACATACTGCACTAACTGACATGATATGTCTACAACCCTCTATTGATGGATATACTGTTATCGGAATAGGGCCCCGATCTACTCATAACATATATACATATATACATAAGATGTACATAAAGCTCTATAACCGGCAACTCTGAAAGGCATGGAGCTTACCAAACAAGTTGAACTCGGTCGACACCTAATGCAGAGGTCTACCCGTCTGTCTATCTGAACCTGATGTGCAGCGCCCCTAGAAAAGGGATGTCAACACAAAATAATGTACCGAGTATGTAAGGCAATATAATGAAAGCTGAAACTGAACTGATAATATAATAACTGAAAGTAACTGGAAGTTAAAGATAATCTAAAGATATGCTCATCTGCTGATACTGACTCAACTCTCCCAATATAGTAAGTAAAATAGCTTCCCGGCCTTATAAGGCTCAGTATATATATATATATATATATATATATAACTGCTCTACTACCGTAGTAGGCTCGCTCATAGGCGCTCGACCATACTACGCTCTGTATATCGGCCATGCTGGGCTCGCTCATAGGCACTCAGCCACAGTAGACTTAGTATATAACTTACAATCTGATCATAGTTGCCCAATAGGGGCCTGCCCATCAATTATAGCTCGATGATAATGAAAATACTGTCATACTGTATGTATAGATTCTCTGCTCTCTTGACTGGAAGAAGATAATACTCAATTGAACATAAAGTCCCAACAAGGGAGAATACTGTAACTTATGAGACTAGTATAATGTATATAAATTTGGGAGTATGAACTTCTCTTTATTCCTAGTTATAAAACACATGTAATTACGAGATCATGCCAAAATGAAGGAAGGGCTTAGCCATAACATACCTGAGCCGATTCTCTTAACAATCCCTCTAACACACATCAATTGCGACAACACGTAACAATGGATCGAAGTAGGGGAAAATTCGTATGATATTCTTGATAAATATTGCACTGTACTTCCTTAGAATCGCAAAATATCACTTTGCTTAAGACACAATCTCGTATGAATTATGGGATAACTTATGTTATTATCACATAAAATCTTATATGAACTTGTTGAAGCATCCTTCATCACCTTGTAGAGATACAAATTGAGTTTAGAAAGGTTTTTAAGACTTTAGGTGTGGGCCCCACATGGTATGATGATTTGGCCACTAAATTCTCTTTAAAAATTCCACCTTGTTATGTAATTTAAGAGTGATATTTTGGGTCTTGATCCTTGTTCCAATTGCTGCCACGTTTGGTTAATTAAGCTTATCAAAATATTGTACATTAATTAACTACTAATCTCTTGATTAACTTAATAATCTTCACTATCCAATAATTTACCAATTACCCACATTATTAGGAATTATCTCAAATTACGTAAAATATCACTCACATTTAACACACTTCATACATCTTACTATCATGGTCATGTGGTACCTTGTCTAACATTGGTCCATAAATACCGAGTATTATATCTCGGACCGTATCTTATCCCAAATTGACAAACTTTGACGAAACTTATTTTCTTCGATTCGCTTACCCTCTTATCTTCCCAAACTTATGTCAATTAACTTACGATGAAACTTTAACATAAGAAAATGCAGGATGTAACATCTTATTCCCGAGCTTTCATCAATCCACTTATGGCATACTTTCACGTACGAAAACATGGGATGTAACATCACTCCCCCTTTTAAAACATTCGTCCTTGAATGTTGATTGATGCACTTATCATTTTCATAACCTATGTCTTCCGAATAATTTAGTACTCTCCATGCCATCTAGGAAACTATTCTATGAATAAATCCAAAGGCCAAGGCATTCCCCCCTTTAGGCCTCTTTCTCACACCAAGACTTGTAATCGGAATCCTTCCAAACTCGTATTTGTTGCTACCTTCTATCATGCAACCTGTACGACTCTAACTTTGTATGTGCGCCTATGCGACACTTCTCTCCTCTTTTCTCCAACTCTTAGACAATCTATAGGCCTCACTTTGTGAACATAGGAAAAATTATGTCAAGCTGTCTCTCTGGGCGTCATTAGCTTTACTACATCTAAGTAGGACATACTATACCATAACTCTTACTTCGATTTATTGTTACTGAGGTCTTTGACCAAACTCTAGGTTACTCTCGTTGCTTATCCTATATGCATAAAGCTAAGTCTTTTAATGCTTCTTCATTACTGTTCATCTTAAGAATGATGGCCTAATCTCATCCAGTACTTTGTATCTTTTATCCATCCATTGTCGATTTACCTCAATGTTGATCTACAATCTTCCATTAAGAACTTGAAACTTCTTACGTAACATATTGTCACTACGGCTTACATCTCATTGGGGAACATCTGAAGTGATTAGACTGATCCACCTAGGGGTGATACCATGCTTCCGTAACCGTATTTCATAGTATCCCAATGTGATTTACCTTACGTGGGTAGTTTAATCCTTTACAATTCATGAAATCAACACTCAATCGAAGGCCCAAACGTCATCCTTCATCTATCACAATTATACCATCATTCTACTACCAGAGTAGAATTCCATCTTTTCTATATGCTACTAGTCTTAGTGTCCTTTGAATTCATTCAAGCTATACTAAGTTTTCTATAACTTAGAGAAACCATTATCTCTCTTGTTTTCATGGGCTTAATCCTGAGGACTTATACATTTCTTATCACCTCTTCACTCGCCCTTTGTTATCCTTACTCCTATCATAAGACCTTGTCGCTTTATTATACTTTAGTTTGATCTATACATATCTATTTATACTACTCGCAACATTCCTTTAAGTTGCTTGCACCGTAGATTTCCTTGTGTTATTCTGAAACATCAAGTGAGATATTACATCGTCTCTAACTCTTCTTTACTCTCTTGGTTGGATCTTTCGGTACCTAGAAACCATAGGATGGAAGATATGCTACTGACGACGCTGCTATCAATCCTGGATACTGAATCCCCGTGCTTCTAGCCTTCTATCCGAAGTATAAACTATTCAAACCCCTCTGTATTTTGAGTATCTTGTACGTTGTTCACCTTTACGTTACTTACCTTAAAATCTCATATCACATCTTCTATCTCTTTCATGACCTCTCTTCCACATAGGTATAATTCACATCCATAACTTGAACTTCAATTATAACACCAGCACCTTTTACATGATTCAGTGAGAGCTTCATACTGACTTCTTATGAGGCTGGTACACTTCTAACGGGATTTATCGTAGAGTCATTATAAAATATGGCTACTGTATAGTCTCTCTTATACCTCTGATATTAAGAGTGATCCTGCAATGTTCTCAATTACTATTTCCATAATTTTCTAGGTTCAATAATCAAACTCCTGATTTACTTAGTTGATGTAACTCTTTAGTTTCCTTTTTCCTTTGATCAACCTTTATGTAGGCTTAAGCTATCTTCCGATCTGCGGATCATGGTGTTAGTTATTACTCTTAGCCTTTCATGGGTGCTATGGAATATCCATGATACAATCCTTTAACAATTCAATCCTTCGTCTATGACCTGGGCTCAATTCTTCCTTCTAACTTATACCGGAACCTTCGACGGCTGTATGATTTTCAACATATATGCTGCATGGATAATACTCCGAACTCTTAAGTGCATACATAACGTAACCAACTCTGGATCATTGATCAAATAATTCATTTCGTTCCTTCTCAGCTTTCTTTAAACGTAAGCTATTACTTTTCCTGGTCTTTCTGCCCCCTTGTTGCATGCATACTTAGCTTATCTTATTTCCCACACATATTATAATTCCATACAACTCATGTGATCTTGAATATAACTTCTTATTTTACTCCCCGTTCATTAACCACGTTAGGTGCCACTTTCTTATGGAGTACATACAATGTTGTTATGAGACTACTGTTACAAGACCATTTCTTCTTCAAGTTACTATGCCTTGGTTGAAGCCTTCTTCCTTATTTCCTCAGCTAGTCTTTCATTGTAGTAGTTATGGAGGACCTTCTGACTCTTGTAAAGCTGAAAGCTTATTACATCATATTCCGATAGAATTTTTTATGTTCGTACACACCTATAATTATCCTCAGTTACTTACCTCCTCACTCATGTGCTCGTACAGTTGCTTCTGAACTGAAGTTTTGACTGTCTTCCCAGTGGGTCTTTCTTTTATTTCCATAACATTCATACGGTACCTTTAACTACCCCAACTCAAATCTGAATATTTCTCAAGTATTACAATGACATTACTACGAGGCTGAATTTACTATATTGGGTTTTACTATGTTTAGCTTGCACGATCTGCTGATTCGTCTGTAACCTCCTGTCTAGGCATAACTAGGTTTTTCTTGAATCAACTACAAAATACTTGTTGGCCCATTCTCATATAAATATTTCGTGTAATATTTCTTGGATTATTTCCTTGTCCTAACTTATGTCACGCACTGGCTCCATACCTATCAATAATATCTTGTGCAGTAACCCTTACTTTCTTTCCCTGACGTCGTGTTTGCTTAATGTTATGGGATTGTAGCATATCTGTAGGATTTGCATAAGTGCAATCTCATCCCTTTCTTATGTTTTTTTTTCGCATTTTTCCTTTACCATTCCATAGTTACTAGAACCACTTAATTCTGACTTAATGTCACATCTCTCCATATTTTCCCCTTTAGGGGAGTACTAAGAGTTGGAGCCACGAGGATATACCTATAGATGTTTTACCTTTTCATCTTTGGCTTCTTTTCACATCATCGATGACCCTTACTCGCCTTGCGGTAATCCTTCTATACTAAGGATAACAAAACTCCTTACTCGCGAGGGTGGCACTTAGTATAACTAGCACATACAGTCTCTTAAGCTTAACTTCGCTCACATTGCTTGCTTTAGGGAAGCGTCTTCCGGAATGAAAATTCTCTGAATTTCTCATGAATCTTCTTCTGTTGTCCATTCTATTATCACTGGAATGAAATCTGAAATTCTCATGATACCGAATATTATCAAATCACTCAATCCCTAGTTTATGTTTAGTTTATCTTGTTCACCAGCCCATACTGATTTCTAATATTTCTGGGGTCTAACTTTTCCTTCTGGAAATCATGTTAGAGTCACGAACTTGTTCCTTGAAATGAGGATATGACTTTATGGCTTATACTCTTTTGTTGTCATAAGACCTGTCACCTCTCGTCTCTTCCTTCATTCGACTATAGATTCTGTAGTAATCTACCGTTGTCATCCATGTATCACATCTTACTCATAATGCTTCATTATCTCTCTTCTTATTTCCCTGCTAGCATTTCTGTCTATCACTTTATTTTGAAAATTTCAACAGGACATTCTTTTGCTTTTATCTCCCTTGCTCCATCTACTGGCTCTTCGGGTTACCTATCATTCTCTCCCTACTAGGGACGAGAGGTAATATTTATCCCTTCCAGGCTTCCAGTGCCTATCTTTGTAGTACTCATATCCAGTTGTTCTATTTTAGAGTGCACCATCTAGGTGTCTCACAAGGAGATCTATTAAAACATTTGCAATATCCCTCTAAAATGTTGACTAACGCAAACAATCCATCCAACCCATCCCCAGCCGGATCCTGATATTCCATCCTTTTCTTAAACCATACTTGCTAGCTCCTATACGGCATAAATGAGATAGGTGTGGCCAATTGTACATACCTCTATTACAATCGAAGGTAATTCAAAATTCTTATATTTCTCTTCTTGAATTGTAAATACTGTTAATCTTCATTAACTGGGTACCTCGTACCCTTCTTCACCTTGCTTCTTTTACTTGCTGAAACTTGTGTCTACCTTCCAATTCTCTTATTCCTTTTTACCTTACGAGTGGATAGGCATTCTTGCCTCAGGGATCCTTATCAAGAAGCTGACACATCTAGGTATACACATGATCTGCTGAATACCTCATATTTATCCATCATAAGCATGATGCAAGACTCAACTCTTCCACAACTATATCTCTTACCAACCGTCTTTCTAGATGTAGGAATCGTCGTGTTATGAATAAGATAGAGTTTAGGACATTGATTTCACACAAGTGAGCACTACCACACGATCTAGAGTAAGAAGAAAGAGTGACAGTCCTAAATGCCCTATAGCCTCCTTCTTATAAGTGTGGTGCACAACACACCCATAAACAAGACTCTATCAGACACGTCTTGTAGATTCCCTAGGACAGAACTACTCTAATACCACTTCTGTCATGTCCCGAACCTTGGGGGGGGGGAGGACCAGCACCCGCTGCCTCACCTATCCTTGCATACCAACTGGCGACTACGGGACACTAAACATATAATGTCATACTTTGGCCATGGGCCACATTTCAAGACAATTGCAAATGCTGACTAACCATCAATATAAAGCTGGGCCGACAAGGCCATCATAACTACTACAACTGGAAAACCAACAAAGTATACATAAAAGGCCTACAAGACCAACATACTGCACTAACTGACAGGATATGTCTACAAGCCTCTACTGATGGATATTTGTGATCGGAACAGGACCCCGACCTACTCATAACAAATATACATATATACATAAAATGCACATAAAGCTCTAGACCCGGCAACTACCAAGGGCATGGAGCTTACCGATCAAGCTGAACTCGCATGACACATAGTGAGGAGGTCTACCCGTCTGTCTGTCTGAACCTGCACGCATGAAATGCAGCGCCCCCAAAAAAGGGACGTCAGTACGAAATAATGTACCGAGTACTGATACTGACTCAAGTCTCTCAATATAGTAAGTAAAATAGTTGTCCGGCCTTATAAGGCTCGGTATATATATATATATATATAACTTCTCTGCCATAGTAGGCTCGCTCATAGACGCTCGGACATACTAGGCTTTGTATCTCGCATACTAGGCTCGCTCATAGGCACTCGACCACAATATGCTTAGTATATAACTTACCATATGATTAGATGTTGCCCAATAGGGGCCTGCCCATTGATTATAGCTTGATGGTAATGAAAATACTTACTGTATATATAGATTATTTTCTCTCTTGACTGGAAGAAGATAATACTCAATTGAACATAAAGTCCCGATAAGGGAGAATACTGTAACTTATGAGACTAGGATAATGTATATAAATTCGGGAGTATGGACTTCTCTTTATGCCTCATTATAAAACACATATGATTACGAGATCATGCCAAAATGAAGGATGGGCTTAGCCTTAACATACCTGAGTCAATTCTCTTGAAAATCCCTCTAACACACGTCAATTGCGACAACACGTAACGGCGGATCGAAGTAGGAAAAAATCCGTATGATATTCTTGATAAAGATTGCATTGTACTTCCTTAGAATCAAAAAACCTCAGGTTGCTTAAGACACAGTCTCGTATGAAAATTGTTGGATAACTTACGTTATTATCACATAAATTCTTATATGAACTTGGTGAATCATCCTTCATCACCTTGTAGAGATGCAAAGTGAGTTTAGGCAGGTTTTTCAAGCCTTTAGGTGTGGGCCCCACACGGTATGATGATTTGGCCACTAAATTCTCTTAAAAAGTGCCACCTTGTTATGTAATTTAAGAGTCATATTTTGGGTTTCGATCCTTGTTCCAATTGCTGCCACATTGACTTAATTAAGCTTATCAAAATATTGTAATTGATTAACCACTAATCTCTTGATTAATTTAATAATCTCCCACTATCCAATAATCAACCAATTACTTACCACTCACTTTTAACACAGTTCATACATCTTACTATCATGGTCATGTGGTACTTTGTATGGCATTGGTCCACAAATACCAGGTATTATAGCTCGGACCGTATTTTATCCCAAATTTCCAAACTTCAAGGAAACTTATTTCCTTCGATTTGCTTACCCCCTTACCTTCACGAATTTAATTATCACTTCTTTGAAATAACATAACACTTATAATCTCAAAATAATTTTCTTCCCAAACTTGTGTCAATTAACTTACGACATAACTTTAACGTATGAAAATACGGGATGTAATATCTCATTCCCGAGCTTTTATCAATCCACTTATGGCATACTTTCACGTACGAAAATATGGGGTGTAACAAGTCTCCATTTCTGAATAGTCACTACACATGAGCGATATACACAGTCTACAACAATAGTATTGCCCACCTACGTAGATACATGAAAAAATAAAACTAAGGACTCAAGAGGTATATTCAGATAATGAGCAAAATACGATGATAGATACGACCAAGTGGAACTAGGGTCGAATAATACTGAAGCGCCCCTTTGGCATACTGAGACAATACCTGTGATCACTGTATCTGAAGAAACGGTATCTAGCCTGGCAGGAATAACATAGAATCGGGCTTGACTGCCACCCGATTGACCTCCCCCTCTAGGACGACCTCTAACTGCCTGGGCCTCACCTCGAGCTGGCTGGACGGGTGGTGAAGTAACTGGTGCTGAAGTCTTAGCCTGACCCCTCTACTAAACTGGACCTCGCAAGAAGCACAGACACTGCCTCCTGATATGACCAAGCTCCCCACACTCGTAGAAACACTGATCTTACAATGGTGGTACGGATTAAATCGGGCCCCGACAACCAAGATACCCGCTAGAAGACCCGGTTCAGATAAACGCTGAATTGAAGGAGCATGGGATGAACTCTAAGCTGGAGGAGCAATGAGAGATGACTGATCTAGACGAGCATTGTATGAACCATGGCTAGATGATGCACCATAGTGAACTAGATGAGTCATCCGAGCCGGCCTATAAGGAAGACCCCTACTGTGGTAGGACTTCCCCTAGAAGGAAGACCACCAAAACCACCTGAACCTCGAGGCCTCTCGGCCTCCCTCTCCTCACACTCCTAACTACGGAGCATCTCTATCTGTCGAGCAATATCAACAACCTCGTCAAAAGTAGCACCATATACCTTCTCCCGAGTGATAAGCAATCGAAATTGATATATGAGGCCATCAATGAACCTCCTAATCCTCTCCCTATTAGTGGGAACCAACCAAACTGTTTGACGAGCCAACTATGAAAACCTCATCTCGTACTGGGTCACAGACATGCCATCCTAACGTAGCTGCTCAAACTGTGTGCAGCTCCTCCCTACGAGATTGCAGCACGGACTTCTACAAGAAGAGAACAGAGAACTCATGCCATGTAAGTGGTGCTACATCGACCGGCCTACGCCTCCCATAAGCCACCCACCATTTGAAGGAAGCCTCAACAAACTAAAAAGTTTTGAATGAGACCCCACCGGTCTCCGGAATACCGGTCGTGCAAAGAATCTGCTAGTACTTATCCAAGAAGCCCTGGGCATCCTATGACTCGGCCCCACTAAATGATGGAGGCTGAAGCCTCCCAAATCTCTCTAGTCTCCTCTTCTTATAATCAGTCATAACGGGACCCACTTGGGCCTGAGAAGCTGCGACCGGTTGGGTTGGTAGCACCCTCGGTGTCTGAAGTCCCTACATCACCTTCTCTGGAGTACGGGCGGCGGGGATTTGAGTACCTCCCCCAGTATGAGAAGTGGTTGTGGCAGCCGAAATAGAGACTTACTGAGCAAGGCTGGTGCACACGGTCAAAATCTGAGCCAAAACCTCCCGAAGGCCTGGAATCACAATGGGCACAGCTTGTGCCTGAGTTGGCCCTACCGGCTCAACCGTATCTGGTACCTGTTCCCGATCTAGAACGACTGGTAGATCTGCAAGCGCTGCTCTAGCTACACCTCTGCCCCTACTATTATGCCGGCCTATCGTGGTTGTTCGTCCTGACCGGTAGCGCGTGTCCTTACCATCTGTAAGAGAATAGAATAATAGAAGTTTTGTTTCCTGGAATCAACAAATCCGT
Source organism: Nicotiana paniculata (assembly GCA_005239505.1). Classification (NCBI taxonomy): domain Eukaryota; kingdom Viridiplantae; phylum Streptophyta; class Magnoliopsida; order Solanales; family Solanaceae; genus Nicotiana; species Nicotiana paniculata. The sequence continues at coordinate 25,130 of MDKI01208097.1, forward strand.
CCAACAAGAATGCAAGAAAGTGAAGTTTTCCTAAGGGTTTGGCAGCCTCTTAAAGATAAGTACAGTGGTGTCCGTATGGATCCGCAAGACTCTACTAAACTTGCTCACGACTCATGAGACCTATGTAACCTAGGCTCTGATATCAACTTATCACGACCCCAAACCAACCCATCGTGATGGCGACTATCATAGTACTAGGCAAGCCGACTACTCAGATATTCCCAGCACTTTAAATCTTTGAAAGATACGAAAAACAATTAAATTAAAGGAAAATCTTTTAAAAAGAAGGATAGGAAGTCATAACTCAATACATAATCTCTCCCAAAATAGAGATGTCACCGAGTACATGAGCATCTATATATAAAAACATGGTCTAGTATATTGTCTGGAAAGTAAGACTAAATACATATACTAAAAGATAAGGAAGGGAGGATCAAGGTCTGCGGATGCCAAGAAGCTACCTCGATGATCTCCGAACAAGTAGACTCCACGATCAACAAACCCCGTGCCCGAAAACACCTGGATCTACACATGAAGTGTAGGGTGTAGCGTGAGTATAACCAACTCAACAAGTAATAAGTCTAACATGTGGTCTTAAAGCAGTGAAGAGCTCAAAAAATATAGTGAGATACAGAATTTTGGCAATGCGGAAAAGTAGACATGCTTCCAGGTTCAACAGTTAAGTTCAACATAGGTAAAATAGGCCAAATGTGGCTGATAATATGAATATGACATCTTTATATCTACATGTCAATATGAATACCATATGTGATGCAATACGGTGTAATCCCAAGAACTCACTCTCTCAGAGCACTCAATCTGACCGTCTCAATCCCCGCTCGCCACACTCAGTCACTCATCATTATATATAGCCATAAGGCTCGTTGCGGCGTGAAACCTGATCCACGCACGCGCGCGCGCGCGCGCGCGCACACACACACACATATATATATATATACACACACACACACACACATACATATATATATATATATATATATATATATATATATATATATATATATATGTATATGTATATATATATGTGCGACATGCAACCTAATCCACATATATATAATATCTCACAGTACGACGCTCAGGCCCCAACTCAGTCATCAAATCTCTCCAGTCTCTCGGTCTCTCAACGCTCATACTAAGCATCCCTAATCAATGATACGAGGTGTGACAACATACAATATCAGAGACTGAGATAGGGTACGAAATGATGAGTGCGACTGAGTAGGTAACCACAATTAAGCAAGCAACTCAACAGCAAATGACTACCATTGTGGGTTCCAATAGTACCAACATATAGCCTAAATTTGATTCCTAGAATGAATCACAACTCAAGTGCTCTAACACATAGAGTACAACAAAAATGTTCATATAAAATGACTACACAGTTCGAGGGAAATGACTAAATTACAAATCTTATGGCGCACGCCCACACACTTGTCACCTAGCATGCGCGTCACCTCAACATAAATCACATAGCATGTAATTCGGAGTTTCATGCCCTCATAACTAAGTTTAGAAGTGTTACTTACCTAAAACCGTGAAAATTTCTACTCCAACACACCATCGCCTCGCGAAACGGCCTTCGAATGCCCTAAATCTAGCCACAAACAGTTTGATATAATATCACTGTAAAGCCGGCCCTTGGGCGCACATCTCGAAATCCATTTAAAGCCAAAAAATCCGAAAGCCCATTCGACCACGAGTCCAACCATACCAAATTTACCAAAATCCAATACCAAATCGACTCCCAAATCCCAAATTTAAACTCTCCAAATCCGTAGCCTCAAATCCCAAAATTACACCTTAAAACCACACAATATAGGTGGAAAATCACTGGCAAAACATAATTATTGAGAAAATTAAACCATAAGTGACTTAACTCAAGAATCCCTTTGAAATCCCTCTCAAAATCGCCTATCCCGAGCTTGGAATGTTCAAAAAATGAAGAAAACCACGGAACCCTCGTTTTTAATAATCTGCCATGACTTCTGCACCTGCGACAACTTAAGCGTATTTTCGGTGTCGCAAAAGCGATAATCCTTCCGCTGCTGCAGTAAAACACTTGAACCAGGACCTCGCACCTGCGGAAAATACTCCACTTTTGCGCAACCGCAGGTGTGACCACCTTCCCGCACTTGTGCTGACCCTCCACTTATGCGCTTGACCCCTTCGCATCTGCAACCACGCATGTGCGAAAAATCCTTCGCACTTGTGACCATATCCTTCCTCAATCCTAGCCGCATCTTAACAACACAGCTTGCACCTGCGATCAAAGCTCCGCCAGGTGCGATTAGACCTGCAGACTCCCAGCTTCAGCAATCATCCAAACTCCAAATTTGATTTGTTAACCATCTGAACTCCATCTATGGCCCCCAGGACCTCAACCAACTATACCAAAAAGTCTTAAAACACGATAAGAACTTAGTCTGGCCCTCAAATCACATCAAATAACATCAAAAATATGAATCGCACCCCAATTCAAGCATATTGAAACTAAGGAATTCCAACATCTAAAAACGACATCGAAACCTATCAAATCACGTCCAATTGACCTCAAATTTTTCAAAAAATTCAAAAATGACACCACGGTCCTACTCCAACTCCTGAAACTCCAATCCGAACCCGGTAACCACAAAGTCCACTCTCGATCAAACTTCTAAATTTCCACCTTTCACCATTTCAAACCTAATTCAACTATAGACCTCCAAATCACAATCCGGACACGCCCCTAAGTCCAAAATCAACCAACGGAGCTAACGGAACCATAAAAACTCCAATCTGGAGTCGTTTACACATAAGTCTTCATCCGGTCAACCTTTTCAACCTAAGCTTCCAACCTGAGAATAAGTGTCTCAATTCATTCTGAAACCCCTCCGGACCCGAACCGACTACCCCGGCAAGTCACATAACCGCTATAAAGCATGAAATGAGCAGTAAATGGGGGAACGAGCCTACAACTCTCAAAATGACAGGCCGGGTCGTTACACTGAGTGAGGCCGAGGGCCTGTTGTGAGTGATGTTTATGGGATCGGGCTGCACATCGTAGCAGGCTTTATTGATTCATGCTAGGATTTGGCTTATTATAGCGTTTGGGTTGGATCGGTCCCTCTAGAGTCTACACATCCATAGTAGACACAGTTTCCAGCACTTATTTATATTTAGGATGGATCTTCCCTGATTTACTTGCATTGGGCTGGATCTACCCTGAATCTATGATGTTTGGGCTGGATCTGCTCTGTATGATACTATGTGACTGAGTGTGCTGAGTGTCGAGCATGGTGAGTGAGAACAAGAGAAAGAAAGATTGAGCACCCTAAGAGTGTGAGTACATGAGTTCATCACTGAGATGCGTTATATTTGACATGCGTACTTCAAATACAGGTTTATAGATGCATTATCTCACGCTACCCGGTTTAGGTGGCATTCATGATATCTCATACATATTGACTTGTAGCCATAGAGATATACTTTTCTCATGCTATTTGAAAAATGAAATCTCTTATTTATTGTTGAAAGGTTTTTGGGAATACCACAATTTCCAAACTTACTCATATATTTTTGGGGTTTTTGGTGAAAGACTTGGGATTTACTGTTATATTTTAAAAGCATGTCTATTTTCCATGATTGCGAACGAGCTGAGTTATTTCTTATACCATCTTTATTGTATTGTTATGAACTGTTGATGGTTATTGGAGTTGGACTGTGAACCTTGTATCAGCTCGTCACTACTTTCAACCTAAAGTTAGGTTTGTTACTTATTGAATACATGGGGTCGGTTGTAATCATAATACACTTCTCCACCTTGCGTGCAGATGTTGGATGTTGATGTTGTTGTGTACGATAGGAGCTGAATTTGAAGATGTACCTGCGTTCCAATTTTGTCTATCACTTGTCCTTGGTAGCATTAGATTCGAATTTTATCCATTTATATTTCAAACAAATGTTTTACTTATTTCAATTCAGTTTTGTAAAAATTTAAATCTTAGAAACTCATGATTTATAATTTTGTACTATCAGTCCTTGGGATATTCTTTGTATAAAAGCAGTTGTATTATCTTTTCTTCTCCTAATAAGTATCACTTGTCTTTGGTAGCATTAGATTCGGATTTTATCCATTTATATTTCAAACAAATGTTGTACTTATTTCAATTCAGTTTTGTAAAAATCTAGATCTTAGAAACTCATGATTTGTAATTTTGTACTATCAGTCCTTGGGATATTCTTTGTATAAAAGCAGTTATATTATCTTTTCTTCTCCTAATAAATCTCATTAAATTGGATAATTAGTAATTGACTTACCTAACAAATTGGGTTTAGGTGCCATCACGACTAGTTGGATTTTGGGTCGTGACAATTGTGTTCGTTTTAAATTATGCAATCTTTTATTTTAACCTACATTAAGGTTGCACATATTTATAGATGTGTTATTAATGATTTGATTATTTTCTTATTTTCCCATATATTTGGCTAATTCATGCCACAAATTCTATTGCACGTGCTGCTGGTTTTTTCTATCTTCCTACCTCATGGTTTGCGCTATCATTATTATATTACAGAATGAAAAGCAAAGAAAGATTACAGCTTTCTGATTTTAATATTAAACGGTCTATTAACATGCATATCTTCATTTATACATATTTATTGATATATAAACATTCAATACTTTATGCATAAGCGCAATTAGTGATAGTTGTTTGTCAAAAGAAATTTTAAAATATTTACCATCTATTATTCCCTTATTAATATTATTCTTAACATAAGTTTATATATATATAAAGCTACCACCGCCAAGGATAATATTGATAATCGTAGATCCATAATAGGGAAGATTAGTTCTCCTCCACTCTCTTTTTCTAATATTGCAGAGACACATGCTAGCAATTTGGCTAAAAGAAATTTTGGATTATTGGCTTCTTTTTGTAGTATAATTAGAATTTGAAATATATATTATAACCTTGTAATCAGATAGTATTTTTTCTTTCATATCAGTTGATTATTTTGGGTGCAAAGTTTAGCTTTCCACTCATAGAAAATAGATTACAAAAAGATGTAGAGCTAGCAAGTTGCTATGTTCATGATTAATATCTATAATTTTTTATTTTTAACTAAAATAATGCTATAATCTTTTCAGAAAGAGAAAACGCTAAGCAAAGGTGTTTTACTAACAAACTTTTCAGTTATTAGTAAGTAGTTTATAATATTTCTTTTCTAAAGAATAAGAAACCCTATAGGTAAACATTTATCAATTTTCTTCCAGTCGGCTTTTGTCATATCATGTGAATTTTGACATAAGAGTTTTGCCTAAAGTTTATATAACATGGTATGAATTCGGCTGTCTGATAATGTCAATTATTGTGAGGAAATCCAAAGTCAAAATTGTTAACTCTAGGAATTAAGCATGCAACTTTATAGATTTGATTTCTATGCAATGACATTAATTGAAAATTAGATGTCATTATTGGAATTTCAGCATAGAAAACCTCGAGCTCATACTTGAGCTCCCATGGTGGAACATAAAAGCTTCGAGAGAGAAGAATCTGAGAGGAGTCAATTTAGAAACGAACTGTGCAAATCTAATTAATTCAATATGTGAGTACATATATACACATGTGGGTCCTCCACTCAATTTCAGCATAGAAAACCTCGAGCTCATACTTAAGCTCCCATGGTGGAACTTAGAAGTTTCGAGAGAGAAGAATCTGAGAGGAGTCAATTTAGAAACGAATTGTGCAAATCTAATTAGTTCAATATGTGAGTACATATATACACATGTGGGTCCTCCACTCAATACATGTAACAAACTAACTAATTGACAACTAAGCTAATAATAGTAAATGAACTGAAAACATATAAATACATAACTCAATACCCCCTCCCCCCTTCGAGGTGGAGGTTAGATCTTTACAACCAATTTGTTCAACACAGTGGAATGATTGATGCTAGTGAGATCCTTGGTGAGAATGATTGCCAGCTGGTTATGTGTGCCAATGTGATGTAAATGTAAGGATATGAGAGCTTTTTGAAGTTTATCCCTCATAAAGTATCACAAAGTGACAATCAAGCTCAATGTGTTTAGTCCGCTCATAGAACATAGGGTTCCTAGCAATGTGTAAGGCTGATTGACTATCACAATACACAATCACAGGTGCAGGAAAGGGAATAATCAGCTCCTCAAACAATCTGCATAACCATGTCAACTCCCCAACCACCTTTCTAAGAGACCTATATTCAACTTCAACTGAGAAAAGAGAAATGGTTTCGTGCTTCTTAGCTTCCAAATGATAGGACTAGTACCTAGAAACACCAAGTAACCACTAACTGACCTCCTAGAATCTGGGCAGGCAGCCCAGTCAGAGTCACAATACCCCTTAATGGTGCAATCAGGATCATCGAATAGAAATATTCCAAGTGTAGGATCACCCTTAAGGTAACTAAGCAAGTGGAAAATAACATGTATGTGAGGTTCTCTAGGATCTTGCATAAATTGACTCAAATGTTGGACACCCAAGGAAATATCCAATCTAGTGTTGGTGAGAAAGTTAAGTTTGCCTGTCAATTTTTTGTAGTATGTAGGATCTGAAAGAACAGCTCTCTCTTTATCCCTAAAATTGACATTAGGATCAAGAGGAGAAGTAATACTATTGCAATGGAGGCAGACATACTCCTTTAAAAGATCCAGTGTAAATTTTCTTTGGGAGATGATAACACCATCTTCTTTGTAGAGGACTCTAAACCAAGAAAGTAATGAAGCCTGCCTAGGTCCTTAATCTTAAAATGGTCATGTAAGAAGGTCTTCAACTCAGTGATCTCTATGGAGCTCGTCCCCGTAATAATGTCATCATCAACATATACAACAACACAAATTGTGGAAGAAGTTAATTTTTGTAGAAGAGAGAATAATCATGCAAGGAATGAACATAACCCCTAGAATAAAGAGTAGTGGCCAATTTTGCATACCACTGTCTACTAGCTTGTTTCAGGCCATATAGAGATTTTGTTTACTTGAAAAAATCTCCAGGTGTGTCCACTGCTAAACCAGGTGATAATTACATGTATATATCTTCCTCCAAATCACCATGGAGAAAGGCATTGTTTTCATCAAGCTGGAAGATGTCCCAGTGTTTCTTAACTGTAGTGGCTGTAAATGCTCTAACAATAGTGATTTTTACAATAGGGAAATATGTTTTTGTGCAGTCAATCCCAGCCTGCTAGGTGTAACCCGCTATAACTAACGTGGACTTGAACCTCTATATGCTCCCATCAGCTCTGTGTTTAACCTTGTAGACCCATCCACAACCTATGGTTTTCTTTCTAGAAGGCAAAGGAACCAGGTCCCAAGTGTTATTTTCATGCAAAACCCCAAACTCTAATGACATAGCCTCTTGCCAGGTAGGGTGCATGATTGCCTCTTTATAAGAAGAAGGCTTACTATCATGAAAAATATTTTCCACAAGTTGTTGACTGTCTGGGAGTAATGAGGTAAGAGACACATGATGATGATTGGAGAACAAATCACTAAGTGATAGAGGAGAACCAGTGGTAATAGGAGGTTTTAAGTTTGGAATGGAGCATACATAATCTTTCAGGTGGTCAGCCAATTTATGGTGTCTAGAGGACTTCATGGTGTCTATTGGAGAAGTAAGATGATGAGGAGTGGAAGGAGGGGGTGATGATGAAATTGAGGAAGGCAGAAGAGAGGAGGAACCAGATGAGGATGGAGGTATGTCAGATGGTGAAGGATGGGCTGTAGACCTATCAGAATTAGTAGAATAAGAGGGAAAATCATTAGCACAAGGAACATATTGAAAAACAGATGGCAAAGGTACAGAAACGGGAGAAAGATCAAAAGGAAATACATTTTCATGAAAAACTACATCTCTGGAAACAGAGATTTTCTTGGTGAGTAGGATAAGGAACTTGTACCCTTTTGTGTCATAGGGGTAACCCACAAAGACATGGGATGTTTCTCTTGGTTCAAATTTGGTTATGTGAGGTTTAGGAGTGGTAGGGAAACACAAACAACCAAAACTTTTAAGGTGAGAGTAAGTAAGAACTCTTTTGTAAAAACATTCAAAATTAGTTTTGTTCTTTAGATGAGTAGAAGGAAGTCTGTTGATAATGTAGGTGGAAGTTAATATGAATTCTCCCTAATACTATAGGGGTAGTTTGGATTGGAACAAGAGTGCTATGGTAGTCTCAAGGAGGTACTTATGTTTCCTTTCTGCCACCCCGTTCAATTGAGGAAACATGGGCATGTTTTCTGGTTAACAATTCCTTTGGAGTGAAGGAAATGGGTTGACTTAGTACTAGTAAACTCTAGTCCATTGTCTAAACTAATATATTTGACTTTGGCTTAGAATTGGGTATCAACCATGGACACAAAGGCTTTAATAATTTGTAAAGCATTGCTTTTACAACTCAAAATATGTGTCCAGGTGCACCTACTGTTTTTGTCCACTAAAGTAATGAAGTACTTGAAGTTATCATGGGTAGGTTCATGATAAGGTCCCCACAAGTCAACATGTGGGAGATCAAAAATGTTACTAGTGGTGATACTTTTCTAAGGAAAGGGTAGCCTAGATTGTTTGGCCATGGGGCATATTAAACAAATAAAGGGTTGTTTTGGTGAAAAATGGACTGGTATTAATGGTATACCCATCATCTTCACAAAAGGAACATGTCCTAGCCTATTATGCCATAGAAGGTCCACATTGTTTGTATTAGGAAAAATTGAATGTGAAGCGGAACACTGAGTTTTATTACAATTTGGAGTATTTACAAGTGAACAGGAGTAAGTGTGAGTGTGTGAATCATTTACAGGTGAGTGAATGTGAGAGTGCAAGCTAATTACATCATATAAAGTAGGCAAAACGGAGATATAAGTAAAAGGAACAAAATTTGATGTAGAAACTAGATTCTTTAGACAGTTGGAACAGAGAAGGTATAATACATCTTTGATCTCTCAACAATCTCCAGAGGCATCTTCATTGAAGGGGCCTGTAGAAGACATGAAGAATCAGTGAATGCAACTAAGATTTTAAGTTTTGATGTAAGGGAATGAATAAATATGAGATTATACTTGAAGGAAGGTACATAAATAACGCTATGTAATACTATCTGAGATGAAAGTGTTACAGTTCTAATTTCTGTCACCTTCACTCGATAACTATTTGGCCAGGTAATTAGAAAATGATATGAGAGTGTTTTAGTGTGAGATAACATGGATTTATTAAATGTAACGACCCGACCGGTTATTTTACTTTCTAGAATACCGTTACCCTAATTAAGACTCCTAGTAAGTGCTTTTATTGTTTCATGACTTATGTGTATGGTTAGTTTTGATTTGAAAGGGTTCGGGTTAAAATCAGAGCGCTTGGTTCCTTAAGTTGACCTTAAAAGGATAAGTTTGACTTTTGTCAAGGTTTTGAGTAAACGACCTCAGAATCGAGATTTGACGGTTTTAATAAGTTTGTATGATAATTTTGGACTTAGGGGTATATTTGGATCAGGTTTTGGATAACCTGGGAGCGTTTCGGCGCCTAATAGTGAAAGTTGGTTCTTTGAAGATTTTGAAGTTCTTTAAATTTGGTTTGGAGTAGGTTTTGGTGACATCAAGATTCAAATGAGATTCCGAGACCGAGAATAGTTATGTAATGTCATTTAAGACTTGCATGCAAAACTTGGTATTCCGAGTAGTTTAAGTACGTTTCGACGCGTTGGTAGTAAATTGAAGGAACTTAAAGTTCATATTTTGATTTCAATCATTTTTGAGTGTGATTCTTAGTTTTGATGTTTTTTTTTGTGTGTTTCGATAGTTTGAGCAAGTCCGTTTTATGATTACGAACTTGTTAGTATGTTTAGACGGGGCCTTGAACTCCCCGGATGCCATTTGGACGATGTGCGCATTGAGTAGGACTCAAAAAGGGCTGCTAATGCACCAGTTCTGGTGTTCCCGCACCTGCGAGCTTTTGCCGCAGGCGCGAGCCCGCATATGCGCAATTTTGGTCGTAGAAGCGACTTTGGAACTTTATCCAGTGGTCCGTAGGAGGGGAGAGGCGTGCACATGAGCGACTTCACTTTTGTGATGAAGCGCCACAGAAGAGGGACCGCAAAAGCGAGATCCCTTTCGCAGATGTGGCCAGCACTGGGCCTGGGTGATTCCGCAGAAGCGGGCCTAGTGCCACACAAACGGTACCGCAAATGCGTCCTAGCGAGCGCAAATGCGAAAGTCTTGGGGGCAGACCACTTCATTTAATAACGGGACTTAGGCATTTTTGCGCATTTCCTACACTTCTTGGGGGCGATTTTGGAGCTGGTTAGAGAGGGATTTTCATCAACTAATTGAGGTAAGTAATTTCCTCCAAATGTGAGTTAAATACATAGTTGTAGATTATAACATGTAAATTAGTAAAAATTATGGGTTTAGGTGAAAACATAGGTTTTTGATAAAAACGGGATTTAACTATGAAATTAGTTATGTAATTTAGTAAAAAAGATATATTTGAGTTCATGAGGTTATGGGTAACAATTTTTTTCAAAAATTATCAAAAATTGGGCACATGGGCCCGGTGGTGAATTTTACGGATTCTCCAAAATAGGCTTGGGAAATCACTCTGATAGCTAGGATATGAACTTTTGAATGTGTATTGATCATTTTATATAATATTTGACTAGTTTCAAGTCGTTGGGCACCGAATTGAGAGTTTGAGCACAATCTTAGACCGGAAAGTAGGCTTTGAGACGAGGTAACTCTCTTTTCTAACCTTGTAAGAAGGAATTAATCACATTGGTGGATTAATTAATATGTGTTTCTATTTGTGGGGGCTACATAAGTACGAGGTGAAGAGAGTCCGTACGTAGATACTAACTATGCTGTCGTACGGGTAGTCCAGGACCCATATCATGCTATACTTTAAATGGTTGCACCCTTACTTGTTAATTTGATTGCTTAAGTAATATTGAAAAATCGATAAAAGAATTCTTAAAGGTTAAATTTCACTTATTTGAGGTTGTTAATGGAACACTTGACTGTTATTGAAAAAATTGTGTTTCCTTAAAGTAATTTCTATTTGTGGAGAGGGCCGAACGCCTCGGTAGCAGATAGATGCATCTGCCATTCGTGTTGTTCGACCCTCAGCAGTGCACAATATAAATTTTATTATGTTGGATCGGGCCGTACGACCTCGACATAATTTGCGGATGATATATCTTTGGAACTTTTCATAATTGATATTGCTTCAATGTCTTGATGATATAAATCTTAAAATGATGAAAGATAAATTTGGGATTTAATGTTTGTGAAAGGAGTATTTATCATTTCCTATTATTGAGTTTTTCATTATTATTTCTGTAACCCATGTTTAGTTATAATTTGACATATTATCATTAGCCCATAGTAAGTGTCAAAGTCGACCCCTTGTCACCACTTCTTCGAGGTTAGACTGGATACTTACTGGGTACATGTTGTTTATGTACTCACGCTACACTTCTGCATTTAAATGTGCAGGATCTGAGGCAGGTGCATCTAGATATTCGTCTGACGCGCATACTTGATCCTGATACGAGACTACACGGTGAGCTGCCTTCCAAGCCGTTCAGCAACAGCCGGTGTCTCTCTTTTGCTTAATTTTCTGTCTATTCTATTTTAGGAAGTAGAGTAGAAATATTTTGTATATTCTACTAGTAGACCATATACTTGTGACACCAGATCTTGTCACCCACTAGTAGACTTTTGGTTTTGATTTTATTTCTACGGTCATGATTGTATTTAGCTTCTTTCATTTTATTATTTTAAATCAGTTGCTTAATAAATCTTTTAATTAAGGGAATTTATTTACTTGGAAAACTTATTAAAATGGGAAATCACTAGATTGTTCACTATTGACTTGCCTAGTAACGATGTTGGGCGCCATCACGGCCTAAAATGGAATTGGGTCGTGACAACATAGTATCAGAGCACTAGGTTCACATAGGTATTACAAGTTATGAGTAGGACTAATAGAGTCTTGAAGATCGGTACAGGGACGTCCGTACTTATCTTTGAGAGGCTATAGGGTGTTAGGAAATTACTCTTTATTCATCTCCTATCGTGCAATTGATGGTGTACTAAGTTTCTTCCTCTTATTCTCTCACAGATGGTGAGAACGCGGATGATAGACGTTCCTGAACCGGGAGGGGCTTCTCCCCTTGTTGCTAGAGGAAGAGGCAGAGGCCGGGTGAGGGTACCGGCCCGAGGTAAGGGGCGAGGACGTCCCAGTGTTTCCCTAGTTGCACCACCAGTGGATCCAGTGGAGGATCACATTTGTTACACCCCATAGTTTCGTATGTGAGGGTACGTCGTAAGTTAATTGATGTAAGCTCTGAAATGAGATCATCTTTGAAAGTAAATAAAATAAGTTAATCATGTTAATGTGTAGGTTACAAATATTTAAGTTCATGGACTACAAGTACCAAGAGGGTTGGAAGGCTTAGAAGCTAAACTAATTAAAGAAAATAAGTTTCATCGAAAGTCGACAAGTTGGGAATGTTATAACATGTACTTTTGGGGTGAGACCAGGCTGCTCAAAATGATAAAGAGGTTATGTTATGAATTATTTTTTTCTTATGATAGTCATGTTTTATGTTTTGAATTCAAGTGAGTTGTGGAACAAAAGTTGGCAAAGATAATCACAAGTTACATTCATAAATATAATGTAATTTAGGTCAAATATAGCTGAGATTTTCTCCCAATATACTTAGAATTAGGGAATGAAATACATACCAAATTGAACATCTATGAGTCTATTTTCTAAATCATTAAACCTTTAATCGATACAACATAGGAGTAGAGAGATATTTGTAGTTTTACGAGACTGCACAAACTGCATAGGTGACAAATAGGTGCATCACCTACTTGCCAAAAGGAGAGGCCTCAATTAAGTCGGCCAAGATGGTACATTTAAGGGATAACTAACTAATTTATTTTACTCATATTTCAGACCATTAAAACTGGAGTGAACCCATGTAGATACTCCCCAAAAATCCCACACAAAACCTAGGTTATTTCGGGTGTTACGATGTGTTTCTAGTGCCGAAAACCTCGGACAACTTGCTAGTTTCTCTTTCTCCTTCTTGTAGCTACGATGGGGAACTGATTTTTGATGAAAAAGGACTAGGTTTCGTGGGTTTTACTCAGTCCAAGATAAATTTATGCTTCTTCTTCCATTATCTATGCTTATACGAGTTGTAACTCGATCGTAAAGACTAGACCTGGCGAGTTTCGGAAGAGTTGTATGTTGTTTGTTGTTGAGTCACTGTTGGTTGGTTGTAAACTTAGTTTTAAGTTGAATTCAGTGCTGGTTTATTGTATTATAGGATTAATTATGTATTGTTTGGTTGTGTTTCTCAATTTGAAAGAAAAGACAACTCGAAATGTGTTGTAGTATACTTAAAAATCAATTTTGAGTTGCTGAACTTGTGGGTTGTTTCGTGTTGATTTTGGGTTTCCTCTTTTGATACTATTTTAATGGAGTTTAGGAGGATAAAGGGTGCGTAGAAACACCACATAATGTCAGGGTGGTTTTTTGGTCATTTGTCGTTACATTTTTAAGGTTGTTTGACACTACTTGGGTTATCATTTTATGTATGAAGTGGTTAGGGTGTGTGGGCTATTTTGTGGTATAATGTCATGGAGATAAGGTTGGAAAATTATGCATCCATGTTGTTATTATTTTTTTCTTGGTGTTGTTGGTATATGGTATTGGAGAAGGGCCTTGTTACAGGGGAGATGCTGCCCAAATTTACGTAAACGAGCTGCTAGTTTAAGTTGCAGACTTAGCCTTTACTCAGCAGTGATTTTGAATCTCCTTATGTTGTGGTAGATTGAATTGAGTTGTTTGAATAATTTCTTGGAAGGTATTAAGGACTCAACAAAGTTAAGGTATGTTAAGGATAAACCTTTCTTTCATTTTGGCATCATCCAGTAACTACTGTGTTTGATAACGAGACATAAAGAGAAGTTCATATTCTTGAATTTATGTACACTTTCCTAGTCTCGTAAGTTACAGTATTCTCCCTTATCAGGACTTCATACTTTTTAATTTTGTCTTGTCTCAGCCAAGAGAGTAGAAAGTATATATATATATATATATATATATACAGTAATAAAGTATTTTCATCACCATCGAGCTATAATCGATGGGCAGGCCCCTATTAGGCAACCTCTGATCAAATGATGAGTTATATATCGAGCCTTCTGTGGTCGAGCGCCTATGAGCGAGCCCAGAATGGCCGAGATACAGAGCCTAATATGGTTGAGCGCTATGAGCGAGCCTACTATGGCAGAGCAGTTGCACATACCGAGCCTTATAAGGCCGAACAACTATTTTACTTACTATATTGAGAGAGTTGAGTCAGTATTAGCAGGTAAGCATATATCCGGATTAGCTTTGACTCCCAGTTACTTTAAGTTATTATATTATCAGTTCAGTTTCAGCTTTCAGTTATTTTTTTGCCTTACATTGTCGGTACATTATTTCGTACTGACGTCCCTTTTGCTGGGGACACTACATTTCATGTTTGCAGGTCCTCACTGACAGTTGGACTGACCCTCACAGCAGACAGAGTCAAATATCAACTTGGTTGGTAAGCTCCACTTCCTCGGAGTTACCAGGTCTATACCTTGGAGTCCATTTTATATATACAGGTTTGATGGGTTACCCCTCTAGCGTTCACAGTTACAGAGTGGTACGCTTGGGCCGAGTTTGACACCGGGTGCCGGCCACACCTCTTCAGGTTTGGGCGTTACACCATTGTTGAGGAGCAAGTCAAGGTACCCGCAGAAGATCCAGCTCCTGTTCATTTCATGACAGCACCAGACTTTCAGGAGGTCATGGGTCGTATGATACAGTTCATGGATTCTATGACCCAGGCTGGTTTATTTCTAGCAGATCCAACCACATATCACGCGCGGTGGGGAGAACAAACCCCCAGTGCTCAGGCTCCTAGGCATGCAACTGCTGTATATCAGTCCCCGGGCACACTACTCGTGGGTGCAGCCTAGCCAGTTGTAGCAGTTGTGCCTAAGCCTAGACCAACTGCGATCGGCGAGCCACATAAGTTATTGGATAGATTGACCATACTTCACCCTCCTGTCTTTGAGGGTGAGCGACATGATGATCCCCAGGACTTCATTGATAGGTGCAGGGACAAACTGCACAATATGAGTAAATTGGAGTCTCACGGGGTGGATTTTACTACCTTTCAGCTGGAGAGAAGGGCCCGTTGGTGGTGGAAGTCTTATCTTCTTGGCAGACTAGCAGGTTCTCCTCCCATGACTTGGGACCAGTTCTTACGCCTATTCTTGGACATATATATTCCATTCCCTCAAAGGGAAGAGTTGTGGTTTCAGTTTGAGCAGCTCCAGCAGGGTCAGATATCAATGACCGATTATAAGGCGAGATTTTTTGAACTATATCGCCATGCACTTATGATACTTCTTACTGAAGAAGAGCGAGTGCGGAGGTTTGGTTATGGGGTTGCACTCAGTTATTCAGGCTACTATGGCTCGGGAGGTTGAGATAGGGACTTTCTACTAGCTAATAGTGGAGATTGCTCGGAGGGTTAAGGGTTATCATTAGAGGGGTAGAGAGCAGATGCAGCGGGACAAGAGGGTCCGTTATTCCGGAGAGTTTATGGTGCCCCGACTGGGAGCAGAGTTCAGTTCATGAGGGGTCAGCCTAGCAGGCCCTCATATCCACCACCACCGTCTTCTCGGGATGTTCCAATGCAACCCTATTTCAATTTCATGTCTGAGAGTTCTTACCGCCCACCAGCCATTCAGGGTTCTTTTAGTGGGTACTCAGGCCACCAGGGTTCTTCCAACACCTATTTCAATGCCATGCCAAAAAGTTCTTACCGTCCACCAGCCATTCAGGGTTCTTCCAGTGGGTATTTAGGCCATCAGTGTCAGACTTCAGGACAGCAGATCACCGCACCGAGAGTTTGTTTTAAGGTAGGGGATCCTATTAATGTGCGGAGGTTCTACCCCAGGCTTTAGGGCAAGGCAGTACAGCAGGTTCATCAGCAAATGATTAAAGCACCAGTTGTCCGTCCGCCCAAAGGTGGAGGGCATACGGGTAGAGGCCGTCATGGAGGTGGAGGCCAGGCAAGGGGAGGTCAGCCAGCTACTGTCCAGACATGCAAAGGCTAGACGGTCGGTGCTCCAGCTAGGATCTATGCTTTTATGGCCAGACCAGATGAAGTGGCCTTAAATGCCATGATCACATGTATTATTTATGTCTGTGGTACGGATGCTTCGGTATTATTTGATCCAGGGTCTACCTATTCTTATGTATTATCTCTGTTTGCTCACTTCCTAGGTGTTCCTCGGGAGTCCTTGGGCACTTCTGTTTATGTTTCCATTCTTGTGGGCGATTCCGTTGTCGTGGATCGGATCTATCGGTCCTGTGTGGTCACATTTCACAGTTAAGAGACTAGAGTGGATCTTTTATTGCTCGATACGACCGACTGCGAGGTTATGATGGGCATGGACTGGTTATCTCCATGTAATGCCATCCTTGATTACCATGCCAAAACGGTTATCTTGGCGATGCTAGAGTACCCTAGATTGGAGTGGAAGGGTTCGTCACTCAGCACACCTAGTCGGATCATCTCTTTCATGAAGGATCGCACATGGTCTAGAAGGGTTATTTGGCTTACCTAGCTTATGTTGGGGATACTACCGCAGAGTCTCCGGGGATCGATTCAGTACTTATAGTCCGGGAGTTCTCTGATGTGTTTCCTTCTGATCTTCCAAGCATGCCATCAAATCGTGATATCAATTTCTGCATTGATTTGGCTGCAGGTACCCAGCCTATATCTGTCTTATCGTACCGTGTGGCTCTGAATGAGTTGAAGGATTTGAAGGAACAACTTGAGGAGTAGCTAGAAAATAGGTTATTTAGGCCGAGTGTATCACCTTGGGGTGCACTAGTGTTATTTGTGAAGAAGAAAGATGGTACTATGCGGATGTGAATTGATTACTGCCAGTTGAACAAAGTCGCCATTAAGAACAAGTACCCGTTGCCGTGTATTGATGATTTGTTTGACCGGTTACAGGGTGCTAGGGTGTTCTCTAAGATCGACTTGAGATCGGGATACCATCAGTTGGTGATTCGGAACTCGGATGTTCTGAAGACTGCTTTTCGTACTAGATATGACCATTATGAGTTTCTAGTGATGTCATTCAGCTTGACTAACTCCCCATCGGTGTTTATGGATCTGATGAACTGGGTGTTCAGTCCTTATATTGATCTATTCATCATTGTTTTCATTGATGACATTTTGATCTAGTCGCGTAGCATGGAGGAGCACGAGCAACATTTGAGAATGGTGCTTCAGACCTTGCGGGAACAGAAGCTATATGCTAAGTTCTCCAAGTGTCAGTTTTGGCTAGATTTTGTAGCATTTTTGGGGCATGTTGTATCAGGTGAGGGTATTAAGGTGGATTCCAAGAAGATTGAGGCAGTTCAAAGTTGGCCTCATCCCACTTTGGCGACTGAGATCAGGAGCTTCTTGGGGTTAGTAGGTTATTATCGCTAATTTGTGGAGGGTTTCTCATCAATTGAAACACCTTTGACTAGATTGACCCAGAAGGGTGCTCTATCCCGTTGGTCCTATGATTGTGAGGCGAGCTTCCAGAAGTTCAAGAGAGCTTTGACTATAGCACCAGTACTAGTGTTGCCTTCCGGTTTGGGGATGTATATTGTGTATTAGACGCTTCACGCGTTGCTTTGGGTTGTGTATTGATGCAGGGGGCGAGTTATTGCGTATGCTTCACATCAGCTGGATCCTCATGAGAAGAATTATCCTGTACATGATTTGGAGTTGGCCGTAATTGTTCATGCTCTTAAGATCTGGAGGCATTATCTTTATGGGTTGTCCTGTGATGTTTATATTGATCATCACAGCTTGCAGCATTTGTTCAAGATAATGGATCTCAATTTGAGGTAGCGCAGATGGCTAGAGTTACTGAAGGATTATGACATCACCATTCTTTATCGTCCGGGCAAGGAGAATATAGTCGCGGATTCCTTGAGTAGTAAGGCAGGGAGTAAGCTTGGCATTCATTTCAACAGGGAGAGGCCACTAGCTTCGGACATTCAGTCCTTGGATAACAGACTTGTGAGGTTGGATATTTCAAAGTCCATTCGAGTTCTTGTATGCGTCGTTGCCTAGTCTTCACTATTGGAGCAAATCAAGGCTCAACAGTTTGATGATCTGCATCCGTTGGTTCTCAGGAAGACTGTACTACAGAGTGGTGCCAAGGAGGTTACTATCGGCAATGATGGTGTTCTTCGATTCTAGGGTCGTCTATGTGTTCCTAATGTTGATGGCTGGAGGCATAGAATTCTGGAGGAAGCGCACAGTTCTCGACATTCCATTCATCCAGGTGCTACGAATATGTATCGCGATCTGAGTCAGCATTATTGGTGATGGAGGATAAAGAAATACATAGTTGAGTATGTAGCTAGGTGCCTAAATTTCCAGCAGGTTAAGGATGAGCACCAGAAACCAGGTGGCCTACTCCAGAAGATGCCTATACCTGAGTGGAAGTGGGAGCGCATTATCATGGATTTCGTAGTTGGATTGTCGCGGACCTTGCGGAAGTTTGATGCAATTTGGGTCATTGTTGACAGATTGACCAAGTCGACACACTTCATCCCACTTGTAACTACGTATACTTTGGAGGGGTTGGCCAAGATTTATATTCAGGAGATAGTTTGGTTGCATGGTGTGCCTGTTTCCATCATATCAAAGAGAGGCCCTCAGTTTACTTCACATTTCTAGAGAGCAATACACAGTGAGTTGGAGACCCTTGTAGAGCTCAGCACACATTTCATCCATGGACCAATGGGCAGTCATAGCAGACGGTTCAGGTCTTGGAGGACATGCTCAGAGCATGTGTGATTGACTTTGGGGGACAGTGGGATCGATTCTCTTACAACAAAAGTTATCAGTCCAGCATCGATGGCCCCATTTGAGGCATTATATGGTCGGCGATGTCATTCTCCCATTGGGTGGTTTGAGACCGACGAGGCTAGGTTATATGGTACTGATTTGGTGAAGGATGCCTTGGAAAAGGTAAAGTTGATTCAGGAGCGACTTCACACAGCACAGTTCAGACAGAAGGGTTTACGCGGATCAGAAGGTGCGTGATTTATTATTTATGGTGGGCGAGAAGGTTCTCTTGAAGTCTCTCTAATGAAAGGGATCATGAGATTCTGGAAGAAGGTCAAGTTGAGCCCAAGGTTTATAGGCCCATTTGAGGTGTTGAGACGAGTTGGGGAGGTTTCTTATGAGCTTGCTATTCTTCCAAGTCTATCGGGAGTTCATCCGATTTTTCACATTTCTATGCTCCGGAGGTATCATGCCGACATGTCAGCAAGATTTAATTAGATGAGGGCATGGGTTATGAGGAGGAGCCAATTGCCATTCTTGA
Source organism: Nicotiana paniculata (assembly GCA_005239505.1). NCBI lineage: Eukaryota > Viridiplantae > Streptophyta > Magnoliopsida > Solanales > Solanaceae > Nicotiana > Nicotiana paniculata. The sequence goes on from MDKI01208097.1 coordinate 44,628, forward strand.
TAGACAAGTTCACAGTTAAGGTCCAAGAGGATTTCCACGATAAAGTTTCAGTTGAGGGGCCAACCAATTGAGGAGGCGACTTGGGAGTCCGAGGAGGACATTCAGAGCAGATACCCACACTTATTCAGCCCTTCAGGAATGATTCTAGACTCGTTCGAGGATGAACAATTGTTCAAGAGGTGGACAATGTAATGACCCGAACAATCATTTTCCTTTTTAGAATCCCTTTCCCCTAAATAAAAATCCCCGTATGTGCTTTTACTGTTTCATGACTTGCGGGGATGGTTAGTTCGGGATTTGGAAGGGTTCAGGTTGAAATCGGAGCACTTGGTTCCATTAGTTGGCCTTAAAAGGCTAAGTTTAACTTCAGTCAACGTTTTGAGTAAACGACCTCGGAATTGGCATTTGACGGTTCCAATAGGTTCGTATGATAATTTCGGACTTAGGCGTATATTCGGATCAAGTTTGGATGATCCAGGAGCGTTTCAGTGTCTAATAGTGAAATTTTTCTCTTTGAAGGTTTTAAAGTTCTCTAAATTTGGTTTGGAGTAGGTTTTAGTGATATCGAGGTCCAAATGGGATTTCGAAATGAAGAATAGTTCCGTAATATCATTTAAGACTTGCACGCAAAATTTGGTAGCATTCCGAGTAGTTTAAGTACGATTTGGCGCGTTAGTAGTAAATTGAAGAAACTTAAAGTTCATATTTTGATTCTAATCATTTTGTGGTGTGATTCTTAGTTTTGATGTTGTTTTGTGTGTTCCAAGAGTTTGAGCGAGTCCGTTTTATAATTTCGAACTTGTTGGTATGTTTGGACGGGGCCTTGTGGGCCTCGGATGCCATTTGGACGATGCGCGCATTGAGTAGGACTCATAAAGGGCTGCTGGTGCACCAGTTCTGGTGTGCCCGCACCTGCGAGCTTTGGCCGCAGGTGCGAGCCCGCAGATGCGCAATTTTGGTCGCAAAAGCGGCTTCGGAAAATTGTCCAATGGTCCGCAGGAGTGGAGTGGCATGCGCAGGAGCGACTTCATTTCTGTGATGAAGCGCCGCAGAAGCGGGACTGCAAAAAAGGGATCCCTTCCGCAGACTGGGTGATTCCACAGAAGCGGGCCTAGTGCCACAAAAGCGGTACCACAAATGCGGCCGAGTGACCGCAGATGCGAAAGTCTTGGGGGAGGACCACTTCATTTAATAACAGGACTTTGGCATTTTCGCACATTTCTTACACTTCTTGGGGGCGATTTTGGAGCTGGTTAGAGAGGGATTTTCATCAATTAATTGAGGTATGTAATTTCCACCAAATGTTAGTTAAATACATAGCTTATGTGTCGATTATAATATGTAAATTAGTAAAAATTATGGGTTTAGGTGAAAACCTAGGTTTTTTTATAAAAATGGGATTTAACCACAAAATTACTTATGGAATTTAGTTTAAAAGATATATTTGAGTTCATGAGGTTATGGGTAACAAATTTCTTCAAAGAATTTCGGAAATCGGGCAAGTGGGCTCGGGGGGTAAATTTTAGGGATTCTTCAAAATAGGCTTGGGAAATCACTTTGATAGCTAGGATATGAACTTTTGAACGTGTATTGATCATTTTATATAATATTTGACTAGTTTTTTATCGTTGGGCACCGAATTGAGAGTTTGAGAACAATCTTGGACAGGGAAGTAGGCTTTGAGACGAGGTAACTCTTTTTTCTAACCTTGTAAGAGGGAATTAACCCCATATGTGGATTAATGTGTTTCTATTTGTGGGGGCTACATACATACGAGGTGATGAGAGTCCGTACGTAGCTACTAACTATGCTATCGTCCGGGTATTATAGGACCCATATCATGCTATACTTGAAATGGTTGCACCCCTACTTGTTAATTTGATTGCTTAAGTCATATTGTAAAATCAATAAGAAAATTCTAAAAGGTTAAATTTTACTTATTTGAGGTTGTTAATGGAACACTGACTGTTATTGAAAATTTTTTGTTTCCTTAAAGTAATTTCTATTTGTGGAGCGGGTCGAATGCCTCGGTAGCAGATAGATGCATCTGTGGTTCGTGTCGTTCGACCCTCACTAGTACACATTTTATATATTATTATTTTGGATCGGGCCATACAACCTCGGCATAATTTTCGCATGATATACCCTTGGAAAATTTCATAATTGATTTTTCTTCAATGTCTTCGTGATATAAATCGTTAAATGATGAAAAATAAATTTGGGATTTAAAGGATTTAATCCTTTTCCTCTCAATTACAGATTCGAGAACAAATACACATTCTCGTGATTTGTATCCAATGGTCATTTAAAGATTGAAAAATTGGATTATGAAATTGCGAAACATAATTTTAGAATTGGATCAATACTTCCAATTTAATAAGTATGAATAAAGGATCCATGGATGAAGATAGAAAGTTGATTTCTAATCGTAACTAAATCTTCAATTTCTTATTTGTAAAGAAGAAACGCTGCTACAGCCCTTGTTGCAGCTGATAGACTCAAAAGTAAGTGGGGCTACCCCTACCCTAAGATATTCTTCTCTACATTCCTTTTTTCAGCTGCTTCATTAGGATATGGAATGGGACCCGCCGTCGCCTGAGACATACGCAACACACAGTGCAAGACTTCTTCCATTTTCTATGGTATATTCCTGCATTTCATTCATATGGGTTGAACAATTTATGTGATTGTTTACAGTTGGCAATTGTATGCTCCTGGATTAAACATAAGTTTTGACGTATTGGGTGTATCCGTATTTATAGAAGCTTTCATTTTTCTGCTCATCTTAATCATTGTTTTAGTTAATGCATGGTGAAAGGGGGCATTGGAATGGTATTAGCTCCCGATTTGAAGAGGCTCATATACGGAACGGCGTGAAATAATACCAGGGGCGGCAGATTCGATTAATCGAAATTCAGAAGCTGAAATTTCGCCCCTACCATCAATAGGTTTAGCCAGGAGTATTTATCATTTTCTATTATTAAGATTTTCAGTATTATTCCTATAACCCATGTTTAGTTATAAATTTGACATATTATCGTTTACATATAGTAAGTGTCAAATTTGACCCCTCGTCACTACTTCATCGAGGTTAGACTTGATACTTATTGGGTACATGTTTTTTATGTACTCACGCTACAATGTGTAGGATATGAGGCATCTGCATCTGGATATCCGTCTGGCGTGCATATTTGATCCTGATACGATACTACACGGTGAGATGTTGTCACGACACAATCGATGGGTCATGACGGGTACCCGGTACCATACTCAACCGAGTACTAATGTAATATATCTTTCTTATTACATCATCATAGGTATGTGTTCCACAAGGGGCGTCATGAGATAATCAGAGTAAACATGAGGGAAATACCTGACATAGAACGACCCAACCTGATATAGAAACTCATATTTGTGGCATACGGGCCTATAAGGCCAATGTGATCCATTATATACTTAACATATTGGCCGACAAGGCCATACAAGTATTCGTATACATGACATCAGTCTACAAGCCTCTAAGAGTACATACTTATCATAAAGGTCAGGGCAGGGCCCCGCCATACCAATCAATACACGTCTAAATCATATTGACCAAACAAGCAACTCCAGAGTAAATGGAGCGCACCAACATCTTTCACTGAGCTGATAGCCTACTTGGAGGACTCTCGACCTGTCATGAAACGTCCCAAGAAAAAGGGACGTTAGTACAAATAATGTACTGAGTATGTAAGGAATGAAAATCATTAAATAATAGACAATAGACATGAGAGAGACATGGGGTAAAAGACTCGACATTGTATATCTAAATATCTCTGTGAATCATTTAATATTATAATGTCATGCATAGGCTTTTTCACCCGAGAAATCCATTTTAGAGTACCGGGTTGACGTCTTTGAGGTAATTATCTTGCCTAACCTTGTGTGGGGGAATTACCTCTTAGGGTTTGAGTCTTCTATGTTTATTGTATTCCGTGTACGCAAGGTGACGAGTGTGTGCTCGGACTTATTTGTAGAAGGTTGGCCTTTTAGGGTTCTTAGGGCCTTATATTCCCTGTGTATGAAGTTGCACTTGTTATGACTGAGTTCCTGATTGCTAGTTTCATCTCTACCTTCTTAAATTAGAATTGCTTGCTTTTAGATTCACTTTATTGCTTATTTGACCCTAATTGACTTAACTTAAGAATTTATCTCTTCGACCGTCATGCTATCTTTTACATAAACTGCCTATTTAATTGAAATTACTATTATCTCACCCTATAATTGTTTAGCATTAATTGAAGTTATGATTATCTTTTGTTGCTTCCCCTTATTTGAATTGTTGAATATCTCTTGTAATTTCTCAACCTTAAAAGAAGTTTAGATAACCTATATCGTAGTCGACTTGCCTTTATTTGGAATTTATTTGACTTGTGTTGGCTTGTTATTGTTGACATGAATATTGTGGATTCATTGTTACGTATTATTTTTCCCTAAGTAAGTTGTTCTCCTTATACTTAGCATTCTTTACCGTGATTATTCCTTGTGAAGGAGGTCTTCTATTTCCTTGTGATTTAAAGTCCTTGTAGTGATTTACTCGTCGTACCTTGTATTAATGTCGTTATTGCTTTATACTTGATGTGGTGATGTACGAGTTTTCTACCATGCTATAATTGTTATCATTGTTGGTTGCGCTGTATATTTATATTGGGACTACGGACGTATTCAGGGAGATCCCCCTGTATTGCATATTTAAATTGGTACTACTGACGTATTCCGGGAGATCCCCCTGTACTGCATATTTAAGTTGGGACTACAGACATATTCCGGGAGATCCCCCTGTACTGCATATTTATTTTTGGACTACAGACGTATTCTGGGAGATCCCCCTGTACAACATATTTATTTTGGGACTACAGACATATTCCGGGAGATCCCCTGTATTGTATGATAAATTTGGAATTATGGGACGGGATCCCGATAGTTTTTATTGAAGAAACTATGTTTGAAATATCTTTATTTGCAAAGTCCAATTGAAAAGCATTTATCTTGAATAAAACTATGTTTGAAGGACATTTCTTTGGAAAAGTATATTTCAAAAACAATTTCTATTGAAGGGATTATATTTTAAAGCTTCCAATATAAAACTTGCTGGTGAAAGTTTACACTTGAAGATTTTGACCAATTTATTGGGTTTGTTGGATAAGACCCGATGTGGAAATTATTGCAGTGCTGAGTTACTACTTGCCCTTAGTGTATTGTGATTTTCGGATTTGGGTTTGTGTTCCCGTCCATCCTTCGGTGTATTATTTTGGTGATCCATTGTTGTTTACTATTTTTCCTTCGTTACTGTAGTTGTTATGTTGTTAACCATATTGTGTACATAATAGATAGATGTTATGTTTCCGTTATTTTCTGCACTTATGCCTGTTTACTTTATTAGACCAGTGGGTGTCTTGACTAGTCCTCGTCACTACTTCACCGAGGTTAGTCTTGACACTTACTGGGCACCATTGTGGTGTGATCATACTATACTTCTGCATGTTTTGTGTAGATCCAGGTATTAATCATTAGTGGTTGTGCGGATTATTGACTAGGAGACTCAAGGTAATCCTGCCTCCGCATTCGCAAGCTTCGGAGTCACCTTCTTACTTTGTTTTCAACTGTTTTACTCATTTCCAAACAGTTGTATTTAGAAGTGTAGTTAACTCGATAGATCTTAAAATATTGCTCATTTTTAGCATACCTTGTACACCTCACCATCATAGTCATGTGTTACCTTATATGGCACTAGTCCATAAATATCGCGTATTTTAGCTCGGGCCGTATAATATCTCAAAATATCAAACTTCGACGAAATTCATTTTCTTCAATTTTCTTACCCTCTCACCTTCACGAATTTACTCATCACTTGTTTGAAATAGCATAATGCTTATAATCTCCAAAATAATCTCATTCCGAACTTATGTGGATTAACTTACGATGAAACTTTAACATACAAAAATGCGGGATGTAACATCTCATTTTCCGAGCTTCAATCAATTTACTTATGGCGTACTTCCATGTACGAAAACATGGGGTGTAACATCATTCCCCCCTTTGGAACATTCGTCCTCGAATGTTGACGGATGCACTTATCATTTTCATGACTTATGTCTTCTGAATACTTTAGTACTCTCTTTTTCATCTAGGAGATTGTTCTGTGAATAATTCCAAAGGTCAGGACATTCCCTCCTTTTGGCCTCTTTCTCACACCACGACTTGTGGTCAGAATTCTTCCAATCTCGCACTTGTTGCTACCTTATGTCATAGATCTGTTTATCAATCTGTATGACTTTACTGCCATAACTCTTACTTTGATTTATCGTTACTGAGGTCTGCTACTGAACTCCAGGTTACTTTCGTTGCTTAACGCATATGTATAAATATAAGTCCTTTAATGCTTCCTCATTACTGTTAATCTTAAGAATGGCGGCCTAATCTCATCTCATACTTTGTGACTTTTTTCCATCCATTGTTAATTCACCTCAATATTAATCTACAATATAGCACTGATAACTTGAAACTTCTTATGTCATACCTTGCCACTAGGGCTTACGTTGCATCGAGGAATATTTGACGTGATTTTCCTGATCCACTTAGGGGTGATATTGTACTTCAATTACCGTATTTTATAGCATCCAAATGTGATTCACTTACGTGGGTATTTTAATCTCGTACAATCCATGAAATCCTCTTCAAATCATTACTCACTCGAAGGCCTAAACATCATCCTTTATCCATCACAATTACACCCTCATTGTACTATCAGGACAACATTCCATCTCATCCAAATGCTACTAGTCTTAGACTCCTTTGAGTTCATTCAGGCTATACTGAGCTTTCTATAACTTAGAGAAACCACCAGCTCTTCTTGTTTTCATGGGCTTAATTCTGAGGACATATCCATTCTTGTCAACTTCTCACTCGCCTTTTCTTATCCTTACTCCTGTCTTCCTAAAACCTTGTCGCTCTATCATACTTTAGCTTGTGACCTACACATATCAATTTATACTACTCGCAACCTTCCTTCAACTTGCTTGCACCATAGATTTCCTTGTGTTATTCTGGAACATCAAGCGAGACATCACATCGTCTCTAACTCTTCTTTACTCTCTTAACTAGCTCGATACGTAGAAACCATAGGCTGGAAGATATGCCACTAATGATACCTCTATCATTCCTGGATATTGAATCCCTGCGCTTCTAGCCTTCTATCTGAAGTATGGACTATTCACAACCTTTTGCATTTGAGTATCTCATACGTTGTTCACCTTTACCTTAATAACTTTAAAGTCTTGCATCATATCTTCTATCTGTTTCATGACCTCCCTTTCACCTAGGTATAATTCACATCCACAACTTGAACTTTATTATGATACTTACACCTCTTTACATGATTCAGTGAGAGCTTTATACTGACTTCTTATGAGGTTGTGGTTGTATTATCTCTCTTGTACCTATGATATTAAGAGTAATTCTGCAATATTCTCAATCACGATTTCTACAATTTTCTAGGTCCAATAATCTGACTCCTGATTTACTTGATTGATGTAACTCTTTAGTTTCCTCTTCCTTCTGAACAACCTTTATGTAGGCTTAAGCTATCTTCCGATCTGCGGCTCATGGTATTACTTTATCCCTTCATGGACGCTATGGAATATTCAGGATACTATCTTCTAACAATTCAATCCATTTTCTATGTCCTGGACTCAATTCTTTCTTTTAACTTATACCGGAGTCTTCTACGACTGTATGATTGTCAATATATATGCTTCATGGGTAATACTCTGAAATCTTAAGTGTGTTCATAAGGTAACTAACTATGAATCATTTATCAAATAATTCCTTTTGTTCATTCTCAACTTTCCTTAAATGAAAACATTTGCCTTTCCTGGTCGTTCTACCACTTGTTGCATGAATACTTGGCTTATCTTAGTGCCCACAAATGCCAAATTTTTTTTTCTTTTGTGCAACTCATATGATTTCGACCATTACTTTTGGTTTCACTTCCCGCTCATTAGCCATGATAGGTGTCGGACTACTTTCTTATGGAGTGCACACAATGTTGTAGTGAGACTGCTATTAGAAGACCATTTATTCTTTTAATTACTATGTTTAGATTGAAGCTTTATTTCTAATTTCCTCAACTCGTGTTTCATTGTAGTACTTAGGGAGGACCTTCTGGCCCTTGTAAGTTTACAAGCTTGTTATATTGCTTACCCGACAGAATTTTGATGTTCATACTTACCTATAATTATCCTTTGTTACAACCTCCACACTCATGTGCTCGTACACTTTCTTTTGAACTAATGTTTTGACTGTCTTCCCCGTGGGACTCTTTTTTATGTCCATACGGTATCTTTAACTACCCCAACTCCTATCTGAGTATTTCTCATGGTCATGATGTCATATATGTGAGACTGAATTTCCCATGTTGGGGTTCATTATGTTTATCTTGCACGATCTGTTGATTTGTTTGTATCCTCTTGCTTAGCCATAACTAGGTCATTCCTGAATCAACTACCAGCTACTCATTGGCCCATTCTCATATCAATATTCTGCAAAATCTTTCTTGGGCCATTTCCTTTGTCTTAACTTATTTCTCGCACTGGCTCCTTATCTATCAATAACATCTCGAGAAGGGATCCTTACTTCCTTTCCTTGACGCCGTGTTTGCATAATATTCTGGAATCGTAGTATATTTGTAGGATTTGGATAAGTTCAATCTCATTCCTTTTTCATTTTTATCGCATTCCTCTTTTACCATTCCGTATTAACTAGAACCACTTAATTCTTACTTAATGCCACATTACTCCATATTCCCCCCTTTAGAGGAGTACTAAGAGTTGAAGCCACGAGGATCTACCTATAGATGTTTTACCTCTTTATTTTTGGCATCTTTTCACATCATCAATGACCCTTGCTCGCCTTGCGGAAATCCTTTTGTACCAAGGATAAAAAATTCCTTACTCGCGAGGGTGACACTTAGCATAACCGGCACAATATAGTCCCTTAAGGTGAACTTTGCTCACATTGCTTGCTTTAGGGAAGCGTCTTCCTGAATGACCATTCTCTGAATTTCTGATGAATCTTTTTTTATTGTCCATCCTATTATCGTTGGAACGCAATATGAAATTCTCATGATGCCGACCATTATCAAATCACTCAGTCCCTAATTCATGTTTAGTTTATCATGGTCACCAGCCTATATTGATTTCTATTACTTTTGGGTCTAGCTTTTCCTTTTGGTAATCACATTAGAGTCATGAACTTATTTCTTGAAATGAGGATATGACTTTATGGCCTATACTCTTTTGTTGTATCAAGTCTTTTCACCTCTCGTCTTTTCCTTCACTTGACTATAAACTCTGTAATACTGTCATCTTTTGATATACGTTGTCATCCATTTATCACATTATACTCATAATGCTTCATTAACTCTCTTCTTATTTCCTACTAACTTCTATGTCTATTACTTTATTCTGAAAACTCGAACAAGACATTCTTATGCTTTTAGCTCCCCTTTGTTCCATCCACTGGCTCTTCGGGTTGCCTAACATTATCTCTATACTAGGGACGGAAGCCATACTAAGGTAATATTTATCCCTTCTTGGATTCCAGTGTCAATCTTTGTAATACTCATATCTAGCTATACTATTTTAGAGTTCACCATATAGGCCTCTCACAAGGAGATTCATTACCACGTTTGCAATATCCTTCGGAAATGTCGACTAGCGTAAGCAATCCATTCACCAATTTGGGTTACCCTAACCCCAACAGGATCCTAATATCATGTCCTTCTCTTAACTACACCTGTTAGCCCCCATAGGGCATAATTAAGATGGCCGTAGCTAATTGTATATATCTCTGTTACTATTGAAGGTAACTCAAAATGCTTATATTTCTATGCTTGAATTATAAATACTATTAATCTTCATTAACTGGGTACCTCTTACCCTTCTTCACCTTGCTTATTTTACTTACTTAAACTTGTGTCTACCTTCTGATTCTCTTATTCCTATTTACCGTAAGAGTGGATAGACATCCCTTCCTTAGGTATTCTTATCAAGAAATTTACACATCTTAGTACACACATGATCTGCTGAATACCTCATACTTATTCAACATAGGCATGATGCAAAAATCGAGTTCCTCTAACTCAACTCTTCCACATCTATATCTTTTACCAACCGTCTTTCTGGATGTAGGCATCGTTGTATTACAAACACAATTGAATTTAGGAATCTGAATTCTTACAACCGAGCTCTACCACACCATCTAGAGTAAGAAGAAAGAGTGACAGTCATAAATGCCATGTAGCCTCATGATTATAAGTGTGGTGCATAACACACCCATAAACAAGACTCTACTAGACACGTCTTTTAGATTCCCTAGGACATAAATGCTCTGATATCACTTTTTTCACGATCCAAACTGATGGGCCGCGACGGGCACTCGGTACCTTACTCAACTGAGTACCAATGTAATGTATCTTTCTTATTACATCATCATAGGTAAGTTCCCCACAAGGGGCGTCATGAGATAATCAGAATAAACATGAGGGAATACCCAACATAGAATGACCCAACCTTATATAGAAACTCATATTTGTGACATACATGCCTATAAGGCTAATGTTATCCATTATATACTTAACATATAGGCCGACAATGACATACAAGTATCTGTATACATGACATCCGTCTACAAGCCTCTAAGAGTACATACTTATCATAAAGGTCGGGACAGGGTCCCACCATACCAATCAATACACATTCTAAATTATATTGGCCAAACAAGAAACTACGGAGCAAATGGAGCGCACCAACATCTTCCGCTGAGTTGATAGACTACTTGGAGGACTCTCGACCTGTCTATCGGGACCTGCAGGCATGAAACGCAGCGTCCCCAGGAAAAAGGGACGTCAGTACAAATAATGTACCGAGTATGTAAGGAATGAAAATTAGTAAATAATAGAAAATAGACATGAGAGAGACATGGAGTAAAAGACTCAAAATGTATCTGAATATCTATGTGAATCATTAAATATTTAATGTCATGCATATGCCTATAAATGTCCTACCATGCATGGGTATATGCATTTATAACATCATAAAGCCTCTGAGAGCAGCCCATCATATCATTTCGGCCACTATGGGCAAATCATCAACATATACCAGCTGATCATATAGTGGTTCGTATATAACGCCATAACCTTTTTCCCATATCTCATATACATATAATACACATATATACGCATATATAACACCATCTGGTCATGGGTCAATATACATGTATAATGAATGCAATGCATGAGAAGTACATCAATAAAATCTTTTGGAATGTCATAAAAATATTATGCCTTTGATTAATATCATGAAGTAAACTTTTTCAACTTACGTATTTCTCTGGGACCCATGTGTTACACCTCACATTTTCGTACGTTAAAAGCTTCATCTTTAGTTAACTGGCGTAGACTCGGGGATGATATCATCTTGAAGTTAACGTACTTACGCTATTTATAACAAGTGATAAATAAGTGTTATGAAGGACAAAGGGGTACACGAATTAAAGAAAACGAGTTTCGTTGAAAGTGGCCAATTTGGGATGAAGTACATGTCGAGTGATACTACCCGATAGTTATGGACTAGTACCGTACAAGGTACCATATGACCGTGATAATACGATATATATAATGTATAAAGTATATATGAAGTATATCAAAAATAAGTGCAATTTTAAGTAATTTGAGACAATTTTTAAATTACCGGGTAATGAAACACTACATAATTACCTAATAAAGGGATAAAGATTAAATATCCACCCCATCCCCACGTGGAAGATACCCGTGTTATAAAGGAATGACATTCCTTGCTAAGTTGTCAAAACATTATGATGTCTTTCATTTCCAAGAAATGCCTAATCATAAGTCTTTCAACAAAACACATTCATTCCTTACAGAAGGAGGAAACCGTATGTACTTCAAAAGTCTTTCAACTAAAACCAACAATTCATTTCTAAGGCATTACATGATCAGGAAAACGTTATGTACTCTAAATTAATAATGTCTTTAAAGCTTAATTCTCAAAGACATTAAGAACAGATCCTACAAGTTTAAACGGCTCCAACAAGATTTAGCAACGTAAAATTTTACGGTTCTAAGGGAATACGGTGTACCTCTTTTTCAAAGACATCATACGAATTTTTCCATACTCCAGGTATGTTAAGGTCATCCCTTCTTTCTTTTTGGCATGATCCAAATTATACTGAAGAAACGAGTAAATACACAGTTTCTATAAATTACTCTATTCATAGCAATAGTAGGGTTGTCTATATTCTTGATTCCCCATGAGAATTATTATTATCTTCTGTTCATGGGTCTCGTAAATACATATGTTGGTAAAGTTTATTTCATGATATTAATCAGAGGCATAGTGGCCTTATGATGTACCGAGAGATTTTATTGACGTATTTCATATGCATTTCATGCATTTACATATGCACATTGACCCATGACCAGATGGCGTTATATACGCGTATATATTTAAATATATGTATATGGGATAAGGAAAAAGGTTACGACGTTATATACGCCCCACCACCTGATCAGCTGGTATATGATGATTACGTTGTCCACAGTGGCTGAAACATGGTTCAAACGGCATTATATATGCGTATATATGTATGTATATTCAAACGGTGTTATATATGCGTATATGTGTATGTATATATATGTATATGGGATATGGAAAAGGTTATGGCGTTATATACGTACCACTACCTGATTAGCTAGTATACGATGATGATTTTGCCCACAGTGGCCGATATGATATGATGGGATGCCCTCAGAGGCTGATGATGTTATGGAACATGTACCTATGCACGACATGACATTCATACGCATATGCATTACAAAGTTATTCAGACTTACAGGTTGAGTCATGTACTCTATATGTCATCCATGTCTCTTATATATTTATTTATGTGCCTTACATAATCGGTACATTATTTGTATTGACGTCCCTTATTGCTTGGGGACACTGCGTTTCATGCCCGCAGGTCCCGATAGACAGGTCGAGAGCCCTCCAAGTAGGCTATCAGCTCAACGGAAGATGTTGGTGCACTCCATTTGCTTCAGAGTTGCTTGTTTCGTTAGTATGATTTAGATGTGTATTGTTTGGAATGGCGGGACTCTGTCTTGACCTTTACAACATTTATCTACTCTTAGAGGCTTGTAGACGTATGTCGTGTAGGTCAAAGATTGTACGGCCTTGTCGGCCTATATTTTGAGTTTATAAATGATTATGTTGGCCTATTAGTCTCGTATGTCACTTGTATATGATGATGTAATAAGAAAGATACGTTACGTTGGTACTCGGTCGATTAAGGTACCGGGTGCCCGTCGCAGCCCATCGGTTTGGGTCGTGACACCATGAACAAATGATAAAATAATAGGACACATGAAAATTTAAGAACATAGGCACCTCTAATACTTCTATGAATAGAGTCATTTAAGGAACTTGTGCATTTTCTCGTCTTGTTCATGTCGTATAGATCATGCCAAAAGAAAGAAGGGATAGCCTTAATATACCTGAACCGATTATCTTGACAATTCTCTAACACACGTTAATTGCGACAAAACACGGAACAAGTTATAGGAAAAGCTCGAAGCGATCACGTTGCTATGAGAAGAAAATCTTGGCCGAAACTTTTCCTTAAGAACTTAGCAATGACGTTTCTATGCAAGGATATTTTAGAAAATTATTTAACACTACAATGTAAGGAAGCTTGGCTGAAGCTCTTAAAACTAACATTACTAATGTATGGAATGCTTGGTTGAAATTCTTTCATATGAGATTATAAAAGTTATCCAACTTTTTAGGTGGCCCCACATAATAAGATGATTAAGACACTTAATTCTCTAAAGTTGTCACATTTTTTTATGACTTAAGAGTCATATTTTAACCAAGGTTCTTGGCTGCCACGTTTTTGGCTTGTCAAGTATATCCAAATTATTTAATTAACTTAATCACTTAGTTAATTTCCAACTAAAAATTCATAATTACTCAATTATCCACATAATTAGGAATTATCTCTAATTACTTAAAATATTGCTCATTTTTAGCACACCTCAGTATCATGGTCATGTGGCACCTTGTATAGCACTAGTCCATAAATACCGGGTATTTTAGCTCGGGCCATATTTTATCCCAAAATGTCAAACATCGACGAAATTCATTTTCTTCAATTTGCTTACCTTTTCACCTTCACGAATTTACTCATCACTTGTTTGAAATAGCATAATGCTTATAATCTCCAAAATAATCTCATTCCCGAACTTACGTCAATTAACTTACGATGAAACTTTAACATACGAAAATGTGGGATGTAACATCTCATTTTTCGAGTTTCCATCAATTTACTTATGGCGTACTTTCATGTACGAAAACATGGGGTGTAACAGCTACCTTCCGAGCCGTTCAGTAGCAACTGGAGTCTCTCTTTTGCTTAATTTTGTGTCTATTCTATTTCAGACAGTAGATTAAAAATACTTTGTAGATTCTACTAGTAGCCCCTATACTTGTGACACCAGATCTTGGCACCCGCTAGTAGACTTGTGGTTTTAATTTTATTTCTACGGTCATGAGTGTATTCATCTGCTTTTATTTTTATTTTTTTAAATCTGTTACTTAGTAAATGTTTTAATTAAGGAAAGTTATTTCCTTGGAAAACTTATTAAAATGGAAAATTACTAGATTGTTCATTGTTGGCTTGCCTAGAAATGGTTATGGGCGCCATCACGACCTAAAATGGAATTGGATCGTGACATTAAAGGTCATGTAGTTGGATGCTCTGGAATATAAAATCCAAAGTTTAGAACTTGGTGTGAAACAACTACATGATAGCAGCCCAAATTCAATGGGCAAGACAGAAGCAGAACAAGAAAATATACCTACAAAATTAACATTTCCATTGGTTTAACCCGGATTGGTGGTGTTCTCTCCTCCACCTCCACTGTGAAATTGTTGTAGCAGATTTAACAGTTGACCATATTGGTCCTAAGTCAAATTTAGAGAGGAATTCATGTTGTTGCTTTCACTGCACCCTTGAGAACTCGTCACATCATCCTTCACTGGTATGGATTCAACTGGTGCACCATGAACATTAGTTGAAATCCTCTTGCCCTTATTGAACCTAGTATTAAAGTTGTTGTTTTGAGGATAACCATGTAACTTAAAGCTGTCACGACCCAAAATATAACCATGGTCGTGATGGTGCCTATTTTGTTACAAGGCAAGCCTATTTTCCAAATATTAATACTAATTTGATTATAAGAATTTAATAAAATATTTCCAATAATTTAATTCCTGATAAACTAAACCAACTCTAAATATAAATAATATAAAATATGAAAAGAAGTCCCGAACATCGTTGTGTCACCAAGTCACGAGCGCCTAAATCTATGAACTAAGATATATAAATTGTCTAAGTGTCGAAAAGAAGACATAATAATAGGAGTAACAAGGTCATGCGGACGCTAGCGGCTACCTTGCAATCTCCACAGATAGCCGGTCTGAACTCAACGATCGTAACTAAGGAACATGAATAACTAAGGAACTGAGTAGTAGTGACGAGCTAAGCAAAACGGTCCAATTATTTATTTTCACAATGTAAAAATAACAGGAATAAATAGGTAAACTCCACAACTCTATAAATGCCACAAAGAAATTTAACAGATAAATGCAGCAACAGCAGAAGTAAATGCAACCTCACATCAGTGTCACTCCATCACTCATCACTCACCACTCGCACTCAACACTCAACACTATGTGCTCACTGGAGGTGTGTAAGGACTCCAGAGGGGCTCCCAAATCCCAAGAGCTAAGAACGGAAAGCTCATGTGCCATAATATCAATACCTGGATCCGCACGGTCAGCTCACGTGCTACGTGGACAACTTACGCGCTATGGTATCAATACTTGAACCTGCACGGTCAGCTCACGTGCTACGCGGACAGCTCACGCGTTATGGTATTAATATCCTCACAACCAGGCCCTCGGCCTCACTCATTCATGTATCTCTCCAGCCTCACAATGCACCACAAATAAGGGGACACAACACACATCAAGTATCACAACATATCCGCAAAATAATAGAGACTGAGGTAAACATGTACAATAATTTCAATGACTGAGTACAAATAATGTGAGCATTAATAAAGCCTAAACATGATCTCTAACATGAACGCAAACAAGTTCAACAAATAAACACATAACCACAGATAATACTTATTAGGCCTCACAGTCTGACGGGATGGACCAAGTCTCAATCTCTCACGGTGCACACCCAAACTCCCGTCACCTAGCGTGGATATCACTTCCACACAATCACATGATATCGAATCTCCGTCTTTATACCCTCAAAGCCAAAGTTAAATTTGTTACTTACCTTAACCGCGTAAAATCCTACTCGGGGATGCCCTCTTCTATAGACTCGGTCTCCAAAAGCTCTGAATATAACCATAATCATATTAATACCATCAACATAGGCTAACGAATCAAATTCCACAATAAAAACTAAAAAATATGCCAAAAATCCGAAATCGGCCAAACCTCCGCCCTCGGGCCCACGTCTCGAAATCAGTCAACAATAGGAGCTCATATATTTAATATGGTTCCATTTATGATTGAAAAACGGCGTCAAAACATAAGAAAAACGAGCACAACACAGCCCAAACTTATCCGAAACTCACCCGAGGCCCTCGGGACCTCAATCAATAATTCCAACAATTCATATATCACTACGCGAACTTAGCCGAACCTCTGGAACACCCAAAACGACACCAAAACACTAAATCAACCTCAAATTCAAGCCTAAGAACTTCTAAATTTCCAAAATTCGCCAAGGACGCCGAAACTTATCAAATCACGTCCGAATAAACTCAAATTTTTCACACACATCACAAATGACACTACGAAACTAATATAACATCCAGAGTTCCATTCCGACCCCGATACCTAATTTTCCACTTTCGACCAAAATCGCCAAATTTCCAACTTTCGCCAATTCAAGCCTAAATCTACTACGGACCTCCAAATGACATTCCAGACACACTCCTGAGTCTAAATTACCCAACAAAGCTAATAGAATCATAAAAATCCAAATCCGAATTCGTTTACTCATAAGTCAACTTCCGGTTGACTTTTCTAACTTAGCTTTCTAACTAAGAGACTAAGTGTCTCATTTCACTCCAAGACTACTCCGGACCCAAGCCTACCAAATCGATACAACTCAACACAGCCGAACAATATATAAAGAAGCATAAATGGGGGGAAACGTCTATAACTCTCAAAACGACAGGCTGGATCGTTACAAAAGCACTTATCTTTGGTGTGCCCTGGACGCTTGTAGTAGTCGTAGAATGGACGAGGCCTGCTATTTGGGAAATTCCCAGTCGAATAATTTGTTCTGAATTTTTCATTTCTATGTTCATTGGCATTCAAAGAAGTAGATTCCATTATATGTAAGTTGATGTTCCTAGAAGTATTGACATTCATAGATGTAGATTCCATCACAAGAAAATTATTTGGTCTGACTTCCCTCTATTTTCCCTCTTGGATCAGTAGAGAAAATGCTTGAGCAACTAATAGTAACGGATTCATCACTAGAATACTACCTCGCACAATCGTATATACCTCATTCAGTCCCATTAAAAATTGAATCAAATGCCTGTCCTGTTCGGCCTTGTGCATACACTCTTTGGCTTCACAGGTGCATTGGTAGCTATACTGAGATTTGTCACTCAAATTATTTAGTTCTTCCCTAAGCTTTTTCATCTTTGTGTAATAGCCTGTGACGTCAAGGACTCCTTGAGACCAGTCGTTAATTTCCTTCTGAATTTGGTATAGTTTGGTTCCATTGGTTTGGTCATAGTGACCTTCTAGATCTCTCCATAATTCTCCTGCATCATTGGCATATTCTAGGATGTATGTGATATCCTTAGCAAAGGAGTTTAATATCCACGAAGTAACCATGTTGTCATAACACATCCACTGACGAAGAGAAGGGGAATATGGTTCTAGACGTTTGCACTCACCATTGATGAAGCCTAACCTATTCTTCACTGAAAGGGCACGTAGAACACTTCTTATCCAAGATCGATAATCGATACCCTTGAAAGAAATCGTCACCAACATTGCATCAGGATTGTCTGACGGGTAGATGTAAAAAGGACAATTTGAATCGATGTTGGGCTCAGAAATTGGGGCAGAATCAGAAGTACCTAAGGCGATGTTAGAATCGTCACTTTGATTGAGAATAGCCATGTGAGAATCAATTTGGGAGAAGAGAAATAGTCAAAAATGAAAAATTAGGGAAAAATCAAAACTTTCGATTTTGTAATGAAATTCACAATCCAACAGGAATCGAGAAGTAGGATTTGATTGAGCAATGCTTTGATACTATGTTAAGTAGAAGAAATCACAGAAAACTTCGAGCTCAGACTTGAGCTCCCATGGTGGAACTTAGAAGCTTCGGGAGAGAGAAGAGTCTGAGAGGAGTCAATTTAGAATCAATTGTGCAAATCTCATTAGTTCAATATGTGAGTACATATATACATATGTGGGTCCTCCACTCAATACATGCAATAAACTAACTAATTTCCAACTAATTGACAGCTAAGCTAGTAACTGTCACGACCCAAATTCTCAACCCACGGGATAGTGATGGCGCCTAACACAATACTTGCTAGGCAAGTCAATGTTAGAAATGTACTAACCATTTACTTTTAAAGTTTACTCACATATAATAGAACAATTTTAAAATGAATACGGAATCTAATGTTTTCACTAAATAACTTCATGAATACTAATAAAGATCAATAATTAAGCTGAACCACGAACTAAATATATGACTATAAGACTACCCAGGGTCTGGTGTCACAATTCACGAACTACTAAGAATACTACAAATAATGGGCTGAAAGAGTATATCTATGTTCTGAAAGAAATAAAACAGCGTCTATAAAGTAAAGAGAAGACTCCAGGAATCTGCGGACACCAGCAGATCTACCGTGTGTCTCTGAACGAAAATGCGCAGCTACTAAAACCTCCTAACTCTAGCCGGTACCGGGATCTGCACAAAAGAGTACAGAGTGTAGTATCAGTACAACCGACCCATAGTAAGTTCCGAGCCTAACCTCGACGAAGTAGTGACGAGACTACGGCGGGGAATTTACAATATAACCTGTGAACAATATATAATAAAGCAAGAAGGAAATAATAATAATACTAAATGACCAGTAACTCGCAACAATAAATAAAAACAACTCGGATAATTCTTTTCAAATCTCAGCTATAATCAACTCCTCAAAATTTCGAAGTTTCAATTTAAATCACAGTAAAAATCAGATTATGAAAACCTTTTTAATAAAACCGGAGTTCTTCAAATCCTTGATTTTGAAAACCAGTAAAACATAAATATTCTCCCCTATAGCTCTTTGTTATGGCGCGCAACCCGCTCCCACCTGTCCACCCTTATTTCTCCTCCCTATATATATATATATATATATATATATATATATATATATATATCACCCTTATTTCTCCTGTTGCGGCGTGCAACCCGATCCCACCTGTCCACCCTTATCACTTCTTGTTGTGGCGTGAAACCCGTTGCCACCAGACATATCATATCAGTTTATGTATAAAAACTTTCACAATTCAGGCCAAGACTTTCACAACATTTTTGTATCAACAATTGTAAACAGAAGCTGTAAAACTCATAAACTTCATCAATTAGCATTTCACAACGAAACCAACCGGAAATTATATCCATATCATAACACTGACATCCAACTCAATCCTTATATAACATAACAAAACCAAGAGAACAGCCAACACTTCCAAGATACTCAAAACAATACTTAACAATAAGTTAATGAATCCAAATAGACATATAAACATCAATGATCCTGAAACAATTAAGCCCGGAAGAAAATAATTGGAAACGGGGAAGGGATCATGTTCAACAACAATTTTGTGGTGAATAGATACTCGTCACTTCACTTATACACAACACACATGAAAATTCACATAATATTTAAGTGGGGAATCCTATTCCCTCAAGTCAAGGTTAAACCAAGCACTTACCTCAAATTCGCAGGCCACTCACTACTCAATTATCGCTTTTTCTTTCGAATTTGGCTCTAACCCGCTCGAATCTAAAGGAACAAACATTACTGACAAATCATTGTTTTCTTAAGTTTTCTCAAAAAAAATTTAAAACCCAAACCTGGGCCCGCTTGGTCTAAACTCGGGGTTAAAACCAAATTCAATTTACCCATTCACCCTCGAGCCCGAATATGCAATTAGTTTCGAAATCGACTCCAATTCGAGGTCAAAATTCAATTTTTACAAAATTTCCTATTCTACCCAAACCCTCAATTTTTACCTTGAAAATTCTTGATTTTTGATTGAAAAATGATGAAACACATTGGGTAATTGAAAGAGAAGAGTTTAGAATTGTTTACCAACACTTTGGGGATGAATTTGTGTGAAGAAAATCGCCTCTAGGTCTTTGTAGTTTGAAAATTGGTGAAAAATAGGTTCTGCCCGATTTTAAAACATGTTTTTATATAACTGGGTAGGCCTTCATCGCGTCCCCAATGGGCCTGCCGCGTTCGTGATGGGTCAGGCCCAATGGCCTTCGCGTTCTCGGGGTCTAGAACGCGTTCTCATTGAAAAAATAGGTTGCTCCCTCTCCCAGGTCCATTTGTACATCGCGTTCGCGGTGGGGTGGGCGTATTCGCGAAGGGTACTACCCCCATGTGCTTCGCGTTCGCGAAGAAGGATTTCTCCCTCAGACATTTTTACTCTCCGCGTTCGCGAGAGAAGCTTCACGAACGCGAAGGACAATTCATCAGTGCACCAAATATAGTTATGCTAGCACAAAATTCCAAGTTTAAAACACCTCGTATCCTATCAAAAACTCACCCGAGGCCTTGAGGCTCTAAACTAAATATGCACGCAAGTTTGAAAATATCATACAGGCTTGCTCGTGTGATAAAATCATGAAAATAACATCTAAAACTATGAATTTAACCTCAAAACTCATCAGTTTACTCAAGAACACTCAAATTTCACTATTTCTAAACCGGACGTCCGAATCACGTCAAATCAACTCCGATTATTACCAGATTTTAAGGATAGGACTTAAATATCATAACAAACCTACACCGATCTCCGGAACCAAAATACAGGCCCGATACCAACGGTTTCAAACATTAATTTATTTCCTTATTTCATTGAAAATCCAGTAAAACAATTTTCTTTAAAAATTGATTTCTAAAACTAGAGAACTCGGAATTCAATTCTTGGCATACTCCCAAGTCCCATATTTTTCTGCGGACCTCCCAGGATTTTCGGAACACAGATTGGGGTCCGTTTGCAAAAAAAGTTGAACCAAGTCAACTAAAACCAAATTTTAAATTCCAAAAATTATTATTTCCCATATTTTCACATAAAAGCTTTTCGGTTTCACGCCCGGACTGCGCACGCAAATTTAGGTACATAAAATAGTATTTTAAGGCTAATGAGCCTGGAATGGAGTCTTAATTTATAAGATGACCCTTTGGGTCATCACAATCTCCACCTCTAAAACAAACGTTCGTCTTCAAACCGACATAGAAAATTATCTGGATTGGCAAACAAGTGCGGATATCTACTCTGCATGTCCGACTCGGACTCCCAAGTAGCTGCCTCAACAGGCTGACGGCTCCTCCTGATAAGTCAATTTTTTTCCTA
This sequence comes from Nicotiana paniculata, assembly GCA_005239505.1. Lineage (NCBI taxonomy): Eukaryota > Viridiplantae > Streptophyta > Magnoliopsida > Solanales > Solanaceae > Nicotiana > Nicotiana paniculata. The sequence continues at coordinate 66,452 of MDKI01208097.1, forward strand.
TTGGATAGATCTAAAATCTAACAAGTGGGACGGGTCACCGTGATATTTTCAGAGCATAGATACATGAAATACCAGATGAACGGAGGTTAACCCTGGAGACAACACAAGTATATAAGCTACCTCCTTCACTCTGTCAAGAATCTCAAATGGTCCGATATACCTAGGGCTCAACTTGCCCTTCTTCCCAAATCTCACGAAACCCTTCATGGGCAATACCCGAAATAATACTCTCTCTCCAACCATGAATTCCACATCCCGAACCTTACGATCGGCATAAATCTTTTTCCTAGATTGAGCTGCACGAAGTCGATCCTGTAATCTTGACCTTATCTAAGGCCTCTCAAACTAAGTCTGTACCCAATAACTGAGCCTCTCCCGGCTCAAACCACCCAACCGGCGATCTACACCGTCTACACATCTAAATGCTCGAATGGTAACTATTATTGTAGGCAAACTCCGCTAATGGCAAGAATTGATCCCAAGAACCTCCAAAGTCAATAACACAAGCGCGAAGAATATCCTTTAGAATCTGAATAGTACACCCGGATTGCTCGCCCGTCTGACGATGAAATGTTGTGCTCAACTCAACTCGCGTACCCAACTCTCGCTAAACTGCCCTCCAAAAGTGCGAAGTAAACTGCGTACCTCGATCAAAAATGATAGACATGGACATACTGTGAAGGCGAAGTATCTCTCGAACATATATCTCTGCCAACCGCTCCGAAGTGTAAGTACTTTCCACTAGAATGAAATGTGTTGATTTAGTCAACCTATCCACAATAACCCAAATGGCGTCGAACTTTCTCTGAGTCCGTGGGAGTCCAACAATGATGTCCATATTGATACGCTCCCACTCCTACTTAGGAATGTCTATCTGCTACAGTTAACCATCGGGTCTCTGATGCTCATATTTCACCTATTGGCAATTCAAACAACAAGCCACATAAGCAACAATATCCTTTTTCATCCTTCGCCACCAGTAGTGTTGCCGCAGGTCCTGGTACATCTTGGAAGCAGTCGGGTGAATCGAATACTTAGAACTGTGAGCTTCTTCAAGAATCAACTCACGAAGGCCATAAACATTAGGCACACATATACGACCCTGCATCATCAAAACACCATTATCTCCAACTGTAACCTTCTTGGAACCACCGTGCTGAACGGTGTCCCTAAGGACAATCAAGTGCGGGTCATCATCCTGCCGATCTCTGATACTCTCGAATAAGGAAGACCGAGCAACTGTACAACAACATAGTTGGTCAAAATATCCAACCTCACGAACTGATTAGCCAACGTCTGAATATTTGAAGCAAACGGTCTCTCACCAACTGGAATACATGCAAGGCTGCCCATACTTACTGCTTTCCTACTCAATGCATCGGCCACCACATTGGCCTTTCCCGGATGATACAGTATAGTGATGTCATAATTTTTCAATAACTCTAACCATCTCTTCTGTCTCAAATTAAGATCCTTTGGCTTGAACAAGTACTGGAGGCTACGATGATCCGTGTAAACCTCACAGGGCACGCCATAAAGCTAGTGCCTCCATATTTTCAATGCATGAACAATGGATGCCAACTCTAAGTCTTGGACAATATAATTCTTCTCGTGAATATTTAACTGTCGAGACACATATTCTATCACTGTGCCCTCTTACATCAATACCGATCTCAACCCAACACGGAAAGCATCACAATATACCTTGAAAAATCCTGAATCTGATGGTAACACCAATACCGGTGTTGAGGTCAAGGATGTCTTGAGCTTCTGGAAGCTCGCCTCACACTCATCCGACAATTTAAATGGGGCATCCTTCTGAGTTAATCTCGTCATCGAGTCTGTTATAGACCAGAGCCCCTCCACAAAACGACGGCAGTATCCCGCCAGACCCAAGAAGCTCTTGATTTCCATGGCTGAAGTGGTTCTAGGCCAGTTCTTGACTGCCTCTACCTTCTTAGAATCTACCTGAATACCGTCTGCTGATACGATGTGACCCAAGAGAGCTAATGAATCTAACCAGAATTCACACTTTGAAAATTTTGCATACAACTGATTATCCCTCAAAGTCTGGAGTGATATACGGAGGTGATGTTCATGCTCCTCCCGACCGCGTGAGTATATAAGAATATCATCAATGAACACAATTACGAAGGAATCCAGAGAAGGCTTGAAAACTCGATTCATCAAATCCATAAAGGTTGTTGGGGCATTAGTCAAGCCAAAAGACATCTCCAAAAATTCATAGTGCCCATACCTTGTCCGAAAGGCTGTTTTAGGAACATCGGATGTCCTAATCTTCAACTGATGGTAGCCTGATCTCTAATCAATTTTCGGAAACACACTGGCACCCTGAAGCTGATCAAATAAATCATTAATTCTCAGCAACGGATACTTATTATTAATAGTAACCTTATTCAACTTCTGGTAGTCTATACACATCCTCATCGATCCATCCTTCTTCTTTACAAACAAAATCGGTGCATCCCAGGGCGAGACACTAGGCCTGAAGAAACCTGTATCAAGCAGGTTGCAACTGTTCTTTCAATTCTTTCAATTCTAGTGAGGCCATCCGGTATGGAGGAATAGAAATAGGCTGAGTGCCCGGAGCAACGTCAATATAAAAATTGATATCGCTGTCCGGTGGAATCCCCGGCAGATCTGCAGGAAATACTTCAGGAAACTCCCGAACAATAGGCACTGACTCTATTGAAGAAACCTCGGCATCGGAATCATGGATATGAGCCAAAAATCCAAACATCCTTTCTCAACCATGCGACGACCCTTGGCATAAGAAATCACTCTGTTGGGAGAATGACCAGGATTCCTTTTCCATTATAACCGAGGCAATCCCGGCAAAGCTAAAGTAATTGTCTTTGTGTGACAGTCCAAGATGGCATAATAAGGTGACAATCAATCCATGCCGAATATGACATCAAAATCGACCAAGTCAAGAAGCAATAGGTCTACACTAGTTTCAAGACCCTCAATAATGTCTACGCACGAACGATACACACGATCGACAACAATAGCATCCCCTACCGCCGTAGACACATAAACAGGGGCACTCAAAGATCGCGGGGCACAACCAAATATAAGGCAAAATAGGATGACACACAAGAATAAGTAGACCCTGGATCAAACAAAACTGAAGTATCTTTATTACAAACTGAAATGGTACCTTTAATAACACCATCGGAGGACTCCACCTCAGGTCTGGCTGGAAATGCATATAATCAGGGTTGGGCCCCACCACCCTGAACTACGTCACCGGTAGGACCCTTGAAAAGTGGTCCTCCACCTCTAACGGGTTGGCCACCACCTTTAGCGGGCTGGCCTCCACCCCTAGCATGCTGATCTCCACCTCTAACATTCTAACCTCTACCTCTGACTACCTGACCCCTACCCCTGGCTGGCTGGGACAGTGGCGCTGCAGCTGGTGCCAGAACTATAGCACGAGAATTCTGGTACTGAGGCTGATTACCAATAAATTTTGGACAAGATCTCCGAATGTGCCCATACTCACCACACTCATAACAACCATCCTGATACTGAGGCTGATCCTAACGAACCAGCTGAACACGATAATAACTCTAAAGAGGGGGTGCTTTGAAAGGGTCTGACTGATCAGAATAAGGCAAGTAAGAGCCACGACCACCTTAGGCACCGTGGGATGTCTGAAGTGCTGAATTAAATGGCCTGGAAGAATGGCCCCTGAGTACCTCCGCCTCCAGACGAGGCACTGATGAATCTACCGGAATGGCGAGGTCTCTTGGCTGACCCTGACCTCCCATCCCTAGAAGCGTCTCAATTATCCTGGCCACATTGGTTGCATACTTAAATGAAATATCAGTCCATGTCTCCTTTGCCTTCTGCAACTTTATGGGCTGGGCAAGTCCCTCAATAAATCTCCTAACCCTCTCTCTCTCTCTCTCTCTCTCTCTCTCTCTCTGTGGGCAATAAAAGAATAGCATGCCGAGCCAAATCCACAAAACAATTCTCATACTGGGTAACTGTCATGTCACCCTGCTGAAGACGCTCAAACTGACGATTCTTCTCTTCTCTGGTAGTGATAAGAAAACATTTCTCCAAAATAGGTGAGAAAACTGATCCCAAGTCACCGTAGGTTACCCAGCTGGTCTAGTCAACAAATAATCCCTCCATCATTTCTTGGCGGAACCAGTCATCTGAAACGCAGCGAAGTCGACCCCATTGGTCTCCAAAGTACCCATATTACGAAGAACCTCATGATAGTTGTCTAGATATTCATGAGGATCATCTGAAGTAGAACCACTGAAGTGAATAGGAAAAAATCTTGATGAACCTATCCAATCTCCACAAAGCATCGGAAGTCATAGATGCCCCCTCAGCAATCGGGGCTGCATCAACTGTCTGAACTACTCCAACTGGGTTGGCTGCTGGGGTCTGGATCTGAGGAGTAGTCTTCTCATGAGTGTGGGTAACAGGAGTCTGTACCCCTCCTCCGGCCTGAAATACGGCTGCTGCAACAGGGAGTGCGACAATCTGGGCTACACTCTCCATAAGGCCCACTAATCGGACCAAAGCATCCTGAAGCACTGGGGTAAAAACAAACCCCTTTGGAACCTGAGCTGGTCAATCTTGGGCTCCGCAGCTGGGGCTGCAATATGAGCAATGGGCTGAGTTCTGCCCCTGCCTCGGCCTCTGACATGGCCTCGGCCTCTCTCCCTAATAGGTGTTGTTGCTGCTGGAAGACCGGATTATTGGTTAGCGGAAGTAGAAGCACGTGTTATCTCCATCTGCGAGAGAGTAGAAGAGTTTACTCAGTATCTGAGATACCAAGGATCGCACGACAGAGTAGAAATAAACACTGAGTTTGTTCCTAACTTGTCATGACCTATGCAACCTAGTTCTCTGATACCAACTTGTCATGACCCAAATTCCCAACCCACGGGATCGTGATGGAGCCTAACACAATACTTGCTAGGAAATCCGATGTTAGAAATTTACTAACCGTTTCCTTTTAAAATTTACTTATACATAATAGAACAATTTAAAACTGAATACTAAATCTAATATTTTTCACTAAATAATTTCATGAATACTAATGAATATCAATAATTAAGCCGAACCACGAACTAAATATATGACTATAAGACTATCAAAGGTCTTGTTGGTTGATTTCCCAATGCACACGCAAGTGTACGTGGTCGACAAGTAATATAGGATT
>MDKI01086583.1:0-52386 GCA_005239505.1 Nicotiana paniculata
AATTAGAAGAAACCAAGTTGACATATATATATATTTTCTTCTATTTAAACATAGGAACAAATCATATTTTCTAAGAATGTGAATATTTTTGTTATTTTTTAATTTTTTTAAATAAAACCTATTAAGAGTAAGATAAAAATTTAAAATATTAAGATTAGACCTAAAATTAATATTTACAGCAAAATAGTATAGAATTTGGATGTGGTCAAAAATTAGTTGTTCACACTATCCAGACAGTGGAGAGGGGAGCATTCCTCAGGAACTGGATTGTCAAACCATCATGGGCCCGACGAGTCCCGGGGTAGCAAGGCTGATAACATTGTTTATTTTTTAAAATGATTTCCTCTTTTGCATTTTGTTTTAAATAATATTTTCAGTGTTCCATTTCGAAAAACATTATTTGAGTTATTGAAATCATTTTGTTTGACGCTTTAAATGGCTTGATGTTTTATTATTACTATTTTCCTTTCGTATTTTTATCCCTACAGCATTACTATTTCTTAGCTTGATGAACCAACGACTGTGACATGTAATGAGACAACGCAACAAAAGGACAGTGACTCAGAGAAATAGAAGAAGAAGATGTAATACATGAGGAAATTGTCAAAGAAGTGGAAAAGTTTGAGAACAAGCCCAAGTCCAACCTGGACGAGACCAAGATAGTCAACTAGGGAGATTTCGATACCGTCAAAGAAACTCGCATAAGCATCCATTTGTCACCTACAGAAATGGAAGAATACACTTGGTTCCTGAAAGAATATGAGGATATCTTTGCATGGTGATATGATGATATGACGGGGTTGAGCACATCCAAAGTGGATCAGAAGTTACCTACAAATCCGATGTGTCCACCAGTGAAGCAAAAACTCAGGAAATTCAAGCCAGGCATGAGCCTGAAAATCAAGGAGGAAGTCACTAAGCATATAAAAGCTAAGGTCCTCAGAGTAGTTGAGTACCCAACTTAGTTGGCCAATATTGTACAGTTCCAAAGAAAGATGGGAAAGTCAGAGTCTATGTTAATTATCGGGATCTAAATAGAGCAAGTCTCAAGGATGATTTCTTGCTACCAAACATACACATTCTGATCGACAATTGCACCAAGCATGAACTCCAGTCCTTTATAGATTGCTTCGCGGGTTGCCATCAGATTTGGATGGATGAAGAAGATGCAGAGAAAACAGTCTTCATTACGCCATATGGAGTGTACTGCTACAAAATGATACCATTCGGTCTGAAGAATGTTGGGGCCACCTACATGAGGGCTATGACAATGATCTTCCATGATATGATACATAAAGAAATAGAGGTATATGTTTATGACATCATCAGCAAATCCAAGAGGGCTACAGATCACACAGCACATTTGAGGAAATTTTTTGACCGGCTACGGAAGTACAATCTAAAGTTAAATCCCGCAAAGTGTGCATTTGGTGTTCCTGCCGGAAAATTGTTGGAATTCATCGTCAGTCGTCGAGGAATAGAGTTGGACCCGTCAAAGGTTAAAGCCATCTAGGAATTACCACCACCAAAAATCAAGAAGGATGTGATGAGTTTCTTGGGACGTCTCAACTACATCAGTTGTTTCATAGCACAGTCCACAGTAATATGTGAGCCAATTTTCAAAATGCTGAAGAAGGATGCCACAACCAGTTGGATCGAGGATTGTCAAAAGGATTTTGACAAAATCAAGGAATACTTGTCCACACCACCAGTCTTAGACCCGCCAGATCCTGGTAAACCACTACTACTCTACCTTGCAGTGTTATATGGAACCTTCGGTTGTGTTCTGGGACAACGTGAAAAAATGGGAAGAAAAGAGCAGGTCATATACTACTTAAGCAAGAAGTTCACTCCCTATGAATCACGATACTCTCTGCTGGAACGCACTTGTTGCGCTCTAACCTGGATAGCTCAGAAGCTAAGGCACTACTTCTGTGTCTATACTACATATCTCATATCAAGGATGGATCCCTTGAAGTACATCTTTCAGAAACTCATGCCTACTGGGAAGCTGGACAAGTGGAAAATTTTGCTGAGTGACTTCGACATTATCTATGTGACTTAGAAAGCAGTCAAGGAAAAAGCATTAGCAGATCATCTTGCTGAAAATCTTGTAGGAGAAGATATTGCTGAAGTCTACGACGGTTGGGGGATGTTTTTCGATGGAGCTACAAATTTTAAAGGAGTGGGTATCGGAGCCGTCTTGGTATCATAAATTGGCCAGCATTATCTGGTGTCTGCAAATCTCAGATTCCCATGCACTAACAAGATGGCGGAATATGAAGCCTGCATATTAGAGCTCAACCTGGCTGTTGGTATGAATATTCAGGAACTGCTGGTAATCGGCGATTCAGACCTGCTGGTACATCAAGTACAAGGATAATGAGCTACCAAGAATTCTAAAATACTACCATATCTACATCATGTACATGAAATAAAGAAGAGGCTCACAAAGATAGAATTTCGGAATGTCCCCGGAATTCAGAATGAATTCGCAGATGCATTGGACACCTTGTCATCAATGATACAACATCAAGATAAGAATTTCATCGATCCCATTCTGGTGAGGATTAATAATCAGCCGGCATACAGTGCTCATGTTGAAGAAGAAACGGACAAAAATCCCTGGTTCCACGACATCAAAGAATACTTGGAAAAAGGAGAATACCCGGATCATGCAAACCATACTTAGAAACGCACACTTCGGAGGTTGTCCAATCACTTCTTCCAAAGCGGAGGAACCCTGTACAGGAGAACTCCCGATCTAGGACTGTTAAGGAGTGTTGATGCAAAAGAGGCTTCCAAATTGATCGAGGAGATATATGTCGGAACCTGTGGTCCACATATGAACGACTTTGTCTTGGCCAAAAAGATACTCAGGGCAGGATACTTTTGGATGACCATGGAGACAGACTGCATCCGGTATGTTCAGAAATGCTACCAATGCCAGATACATGCAGACATGATACGGGTACCGCCAAATGAGCTTAATGAAACAAGATCACCTTGGCCTTTTGCTGCTTGGGGAATGGATTCCATCGGCCCAATCGAGCCCACCGCTTCAAACAGGCACCGGATCATTTTAGTGGACATCGACTACTTCATTAAATGGGTTGAAGTTGCAGCTTACAAAGTTGTACCAAGAAGGTTGTTGCAGATTTTGTCTGAGACCGAATTATTTGTCGATTTGGTGTTCCAGAGTCCATCATCACTGACAGTTCCTCCAATCTCAACAGTGATCTGATGAAAGCCATGTGTGAAACTTTCAAAATCAAGCACAAGAATTCCATAGCATACAAGCCTCAAATGAATGGAGCCGTAGAGACCGCCAACAAAAGCATCAAGAAGATACTAAGGAAAATGGTAGAGAATCACAAGAAATGGCACGAGAAATTACCATTTGCCTTACTGTGATACCGTACCACAATCTGCACATCAACCGGGGCTACTCCCTATCTGCTGGTTTATGGTACCGAAGCTGTCATTCCTACCGATGTAGAAATACCTTCTTTAATAATTATACAAGAGTATGAACTCAGCGATGCAGAATAGATAAGGAACCGCTATGAGCAATTAGCCCTCATAGACGGAAAGAGGATGAATGCAATGTGTCACGGCCAGCTCTATCATAATAGAATGTCCAGGGCTTTGAATAAAAGGGTCAAATCAAGATAGTTCACGTCGGGGCAGATGGTACTGAAACGGATCTTTCCGCATCAAGATGAGGCCAAACAGAAATTCACTCCCAACTGGCAAGGTCCTTACATGGTTCACAGAGTATTGACTGGAGGAGCGCTCATATGCAGAGACGGACAGAGAAATCTGGCCAAAGCCTATCAATTCAGATGCAGTCAAAAGATACTATGTGTAAACCATTTATGCTCCTTCATATGATGTAAATTGAACTACACTCGACCTGATTCCCGTTTAAGAGGGGATACGTTGGCAACCCTGTGGGTTCGGTCACAATTCAATAAAATTTCCATTTTATCCACAATCACAAACTAGGGCAGAATTTTGAGGAGGACCCTCAAAATTCCGAAGCAAGTTCAGCTAACCGCAGCATATGGAGTAGTTAGAAAGGTCATCTAGTTAACTGGGGCAGAATTTTGAGGAGGACCCTCAAAATTCTACGGCAGCGGAAGTCGCAATGTCTCTAATAACATCACAGTTACTGGTTCATCTAACTAACTTCTAAACTGCATATTACTATGTCTTTGAAAATTATACACGCATGTTTTTGAAAAAGAAACTTTTCTTTAGCCAAATGCTACCCTAATAGCTTGAACAGGATCTTCAGACAGAGCGGAGAAAATCAAGCAAGCAAAGGAACGAACCAACCTTCCCCCGCAAAAACTCACAAATTTTCTTTGGATGCAGGACTATATCATCATGATAAACACCATCACAACGATACAATCGCTATGCATGAACCACATTGTCAGCTAAGAATATTTCACTATTACTCTTCTATTTGCATTGGACTAAGCACTGTCCCGAACCTTGCATGAGGCTAAGCCCTACCACTCCATTTGCATAAGGCTAAGCACTGCCTTCTATTTTCATGGGGCTAAGCGCTGCCTCTCCACTTGCATAAGGCTAAGCACTACCTTCTCTTTGCATAATGCTAAGCCTTGCCTCTCCACTTGCATAAGGCTAAGCGATGCCTTCACTTTTCATGGGACTAAGAACTGTCCCGAATCTTTGCATGAGGCTAAGCCATGCCTCTCCACTTGCATAAGGCTAAGCAGTGCCTTCTCTTTGCATGAGGCTAAGCCTTGCCTCTCCACTCGCACAAGGCTAAGCACTGCCTTCTCTTTGCATGGGACTAAGCACTATCCCGAAGCTTTTCATGAGGCTAAGCCCTGCCTCTCCACTTGCATAAGGTTAAGAACTGCCTTCTCTCTGCATGGGACTAACCACTGTCCCGAAGCTTTGCATGAGGCTAAGCCCTGCCTCCCTATTGGCATAAGTCTAAGCCCTGCCTTCTCTTTGCATGGGACTAAGCACTGTCCTGAAGCTTTGCATGAGACTAAAAATTGTCTCTCTTGCATCGGACTAAGCTCTACCCTCAACTTCACACAAGACTAAGCTCTATCTTGTTGCCTCTAGCATCATGTCTCTCCACCTCATAGGCTGAAATATAGCCAACTTGTCTGAAGGCGTCATAGTCTTAAGGAACCATCCTCATAGCCGGAAGACATCATGCCATGGCCTGATGATCTCTCAAACTTGCACATCATTATTCAAAGGCGTCATGGTTCGGAGGCACCATCTTCATGTCCCGAGAACATCATTTATGGCCTGCAAATCTCTTACCGCACAACTCATGGCCTGGGACATCATGGTCTAAGGACATCATCCTCACCGTCCAAAGACAGTTTTCATGGTCTGAAGGGAATTTGAATCATGTCTAAATTTATGCAAATTTATACACATATGCTCGCAATATATCTTTTGTGGATTTGCAGGTGACCAGGTAAGCAACTATTATCCAATAGGAGCAATCCCACTCCAGTCCCTTCAAAATTATTCCAAACCTGATTGTTCACCATCACCGTTTCATCCTACTCGAAACCTTTTGTTCATCCTTGTGACGGTTCCATCGGTTAATTCCACCGATGGATCCAGAACTGCACACGGTCTGATTCCTATTGCAAGAGACTCGAACCAGATCTGGTTCAATGTCTCTCACATTTCGATTATTCCGTCTATTTTCATCCTAATACTTGTGAGTACGAATATTTTTGTATCTCTAGTTCAAACCAGATTTTGGTTCGTTCTGGTTCGCTCTAATCATTTACTGAATCTGGCTATTTTTGGTTAAATCAGTTACTGACCCTAGATTTAGGGTTCAGATCTGAAACGTTTTTTTATTTTTTTTATTTTTTACTTTGGTATTTCTTCGTTAATATTTCCATCTTTATACGTTATATTCTTTTTGTTATTATATTATGACTGGTTTTATTTACCCTAAAACTAGGGTTTTGATTTCAACAGATTTTTGCAAAAAATATTTTTAACCTTTAAACGTTTTTGTCTCTGGGTATCTATTAGGGTTTTCTTGTTTATTTTTTGACTGATTGTATGTCTTCGTATTTCTGCTTATTTTCTTAGGGCCCCAATTATTTATTTTTTCATTGTACAGTTTCTTCCTGTTTGCCTTTAACTCCGGCGATTAATTGCTAATTGATTTTGACTTACCTAAATTAGGGCTTGAAACTAGCCTTTCCTTTAGTATTGGTGTTTTATTCGACTTACCTGTTCTTACCTTATTTGGACCAGTATTTGATTGTTAACTTGGCCTACTTCTCTTAACCTTACTGGCCTGATTTTACGTTCTGATTATTGAAGCCAACTTCTAATTGATTCTGGAATTATTTCTTACCTTATTTAATCTAGTACTTGACTACTGATTGATTCCATATAAGGTTCTCGTTAAATTAAGGGGTATTATCCTGACTTTATGTTATTTTGTCCTGTTAATTGATTTATGCCGACTTGGTTGTTTATTTATTCTCATACCTTATTTGTGTAGTACTAATTCATTACCTTATTTTCCTACTTTATTGAGTTCTATTTAAACCCCCTTCAAACTCTAGAACTCTCGAACTCTCCTATTCTCGCAAAAACTTAAGCTCTCTTTGTTCTCTTGTTCTGATTTCTGCACTAAGTGGCTGTTATTTGGCCGGTTAAAAGCCAAGGCCAAATTCTCTAGAACTTAAATGCTATTGCATTCTTACTTGCTTTCTTCTCAACTGGTATGCCCTAACTCTTGTTATTCTATTCCCTATGCTTTATTCGACTTGTCTATTTCAATCCTCAGCATAATTCTATCTTTATATGATTACCTGTTAACTTAAGACTAAGTTACTTCAAAATAATGTGAACCCTTTCCTAAGTTAGTTTTAATGTTCAGTCTGTTTCTTGTTCTAAACTCTGCCAGATACTGTAAGCATGTAACCCAAAATATGTTTGTGGTTTAATTCATAGGTCTTGTCTGTTTCTGTCTCTGTGTTTAAGCCATGATTATTTTAAATACTAGCATGAGTATTAGATATCATCCTGTTTGACTATGTGCTGAACATGAACTTTGTTTGCTTCTTGGTGCAGTCAGCCTGCAACTCTGTGTTCTAAACTTTCCTTCTTCTGAAACTTGAACTATTTTAAAACCTGCCACCTTACCCTTTATGCACTGGTTTTCAAACACCTAAATCTTAGTCATTTAGGTTCTCACCACCCCCAGTGTGAGCACTAACTAGGGTCCTTGAGACTCCTTTGAACTCTGACACATTGGGGCTGGTCTCTTAACCTTTTATGAGTTATCTTTCTAAATGTGGTTCTGGTGTGAGCATTGCCCGGGGTCCCTGAGGTTCTTGGGAACTTTGACACACTGGAAGCCTGATTTTAATGTACCACGGATGGACCACTACTATGCTCCCAAACTGTTATGTTTGAAGGCCTGGTTCCCAGGTTTAGATTGGGCCTATTTAGGCTCCCTATAGTATAATTGTTACTATTATGTAATTCATTCAATACTTTGGGCTGTAATAATCTCTGTAATGACATATTGGGGGTTAATTAGTAAATGCTTGGGGGGGGGGTTCTTATATCTTTGTTAAAACTGGGTAGAAATCCTGCCTATAAGATTTAATAAGGTTGATTGAATCATGTGAGTGTTATACCTGTTTCGAGATCCTGCCTATAGGATTTTCCTGATTGTTTTGATTCTGTATTTTCACATTTTTCATACTAGAGATCCTGCTTATAGGATTTTTCGTTTAATTCTGCATTAGAAATCTTGTTCATAGGATCTACACATATTTTTAACCAAACGTGCATTAGTGACCATGTCTATAGGATCTTTGTTTATTTGAGTTGATTATCTAGCAATCTGTTTAATTTCTGTCCAGATACAACTAATAGCTATCATGTCTATAGGAAATAAAAAATTAGATTCAACCTAGAGATCATGCCTATAGGATTTAAAGCTAATAGATAGCATGCCTATAGGGTGAAATTAGTTTCAAAATTAGAAATCATGCCTATAGGGGTTTTAATCAACTCAACAATTAGAAATTATGCATATAGGGGTTTAAATCAATTCAGCAATTAGAAACCATGCCTATAGGATTTTTTAAAAGGAATAAAAACCTGTTTTTATGAATTAAAATCAGTACTACACTTAGAAACCATGTTTATAGGTCTGTAATTAATAAACTCGTAGAAATCATGCCTATAGGATTCTGTTAATCAATTCTGAATTTGACCGATTCTGGCCATTACTTAGGTAATCTGTAAGACTTACTAATGATCCTGGGCTTAAAATTGTGACATATTGCTGCCTGAAAGTGCCCCGATTCATTCTGAATAAAACCAGTAGGCAAACAAATAGGTCCCAATGCTCGTCTTAATAAAACTGCCTTTATATTTTGTTTCTGCTCATATATATGTCCTGCCTATAGGATTCTAAAATTAACAAAGTTTGCTGATTCAATTGCATGCTTTTGTTGTTTACGTGTGGAGGTCAATGTGATCCCTTTTTTGCTTATTTGAAAGTCCTATTTGTCTTTTGTTTGTTGCCTAGATTTCTCCTTTTTAGTAACAGAGATTGGTCTAGAACCATCCTGAATAGAGGTTGTAACACCTCCAGGGTCATGGGTAAGGGACGGGTAGTGCACGCATAAGGAACGAGCTAGAAGCTACTAGAACGCCTAGGTAACAACTGAATTGGGTAGTAAGGATATGATAGCTCGTGCGCTAATGCTATGAGTAACACCCCAACTTGGGGAAGTTACGAAGTATTGCATGGAATGATCCTATAGGCTAAAAAACCTAGGACCCCCTTTAATCCTGTTTAAAGTAACTTGTATTGTCCAAATTGTTTTCTTCCCCTTTTAGACTAATTCACTTAATTTAATTTCGGTCAGGACCCACTGTTGTGGACCTCGAGGGGTTCATAACACCTTCCCCTCGAGGTAATTTGAGCCCTTACCCTATCTTTGGTGATGCAAACTGGTTTATGAGTTAATTGCTCTAGGTGCCCTAATGCACCTTAATCTTTTAGGTGGTGACTCTTCCAATCCCTTATCCAATCCCAAAAATAAGGAGTTGTCCCAAAAATGTCGAAACCCAATTTCGCGAGAAAAAGGGGGCGCGACACTTATCTATCAATAACATCTCTGGCAAGAACCCTTACATCTTCTCCTTGACGTTGTATTTGTATAATGTTCTGGAATCATAGCGTATCTGTAGGATTTGAATAAGTTCAATCTTATCCCTTTCTCATTCTTATCACATTCTTCCTTTACCATTCCATAGTTACTAGAACCACTTAATTCTGACCTAATGCCACATCACACCTATTCCCCTCTTTAGGGGAGCACTAAGATTTAGTGCTACGATGATCTACGTATAGATGTTTTACCCTCTCATATTTGGCATCTTTCACATCATCGATGATCCTTACTCTCCTCGTGGTAATCCTTCAGTACCAAGGATAACAAAATTCCTCACTCACGAGGGTGACACTTAGTGTAACTGCACATACAGTCCCTTAAAATTAACTTTACTCACCTTGCTTGCTTTAGGGAAGCGTCTTCCTGAATGATCATTTCCCTGAATTTCTCATGAATCTTCTTATGTTGTCCACTTTATTATCGCCGGAACGAAATCTGAAATTCTCATGATGCTGACTATTATCCAATCACTCAGTCCCTAATTCATGTTTAGTTAATCATGTTCACCAGCCCATACTGATTTCTATTATTCTGGAGTCTAACTTTTCCTTCTGGTAGTTGTGTTGGAGTTACAAACTTATTTCTTGAAATGAGGATATGACTTTATGGCCTATACTCTTTTGTTGTCTCAAGGCCTATCACCTCTCGTCTTTTCCTTCAATTGACTACACACTTTGTAATACTGCCATCTTTTTTATCCACCGTTGTCATCCATGTATCATATCTTACTCATAATGCTTCATTAACTCTTTTCTTATTTCCCGCTAACATTTATGTCTATCACTTTATTCTGAAAACTCAAACAAGACATTCTTTTGCTTTTAGCTCCCCTTGATCCATCAGTGGCTCTTGGGGTTGCTTAACGTTCTCTCTCTACTAGGAACGTGAGCCACACTAAGGTAATATTTATCCCTTCCAAACTTTCCATGCCTATCTTCTGAATTTTTTTTATTTCTTATTTTTGCATTATTCGCATCTAATTGTAATATTCTAGAGTGTACCATCTGGGTGCCTCACAAGGAGATCTATTAGCACCTTTGTAATATCCTTCAGAAATGTCAACTAACACAAACAACCCATTTACCATTTTGGGTTACTCTAACCCTAGCCGGATCCTAATATCCTATCCTTTACTTAAACTACACATGTTAGCCCCCAATAAGGTATAACTGAGATTGGCGTGGCCAATTCTACATACGTCTGTTACTGTTGAAGGTAAGTCACAATGCTTATACTTTTCTGCTGGAGTTAAAAATACCGATAATCTTCCTTAACTGGGTACCTCATACCCTCCTCATCTTGCTCTGTTTACTTGTTGAAGCTTGTATCTATCTTCTGAACCTCTCATTTTCTTTCACCATAGAGGTGGATAGATATTCTTTCCTTAAGGATCCTTATCAAGAAGCTTACATGTAAGGTACACACATGTTCTGCTGAAGACCTCACATTTATCCATCATAGGAATGATGAAAACTCGAGTTCCTCTAATTCAACTCTTCCACAGCTATATCTCTACCAACCATCTTTCTGGATGTAGGTATCGTCGTATTATGAATAAGATAGAGTTTAGGAAATTGAGTTCTTACAACTGAGCTCTACCACATGATCTAGAGTAAGAAGAAAGAGTGACAGTTTTAAATGCCATGTAGCCTCCTGCTTGTAAGGATGGTGCACGACACACCCATAAACAAGACTCTACTAGACACGGCTTGTAGACTCCTAAGGACAGAACTTCTTTGATACCACTTTTGTCACGTCCCGAACCTGGGGGCGAGAGCACTATATTGAAAGCTAAAACTAAACTGATAATATAATAATTGAAAGCAACTGGAAGTCAATGATAATCTGAAGATATGCTTACCTGCTGATACTGACTCAACTCTCTCAATATAGTAAGTAAAATAGGTGCCCGGCCTTATAAGGCTCGGTATATATATAACTGCTCTGTCGTAGTAGGCTCGCTCATAGGCGCTCGACCATACTAGGCTCTATATCATGGCCAATTGGGCTCGCTCATAGGCGCTCGGCCACAGTAGGCTCGGTATATAACTTACCATCTGATCAGAAGTTGCCTAATAAGGGCTTGCCCATCGATTATAGCTCGATGGTAATGAAAATACCATAATATAAGAAAATACTGTAATACTGTATATATAAATTCTCTGCTCTCATGACTGGAAAAAAAGGATATACACAATTGAATATGAAGTCCCGATAAGGAGAATATTATAACTTACAAGACTAGAAAAAATACGTAAATTCCGGGATATGAATTTTTCTTTATGCCTCGTTATCAAACTCGTGTAATTACGAGATCATGCCAAAATGAAGAAAGGGCTTAGCCTTAACATACCTAACTCGATTCTCTTGACAATCTCTCTAATATACGTCAATTGTGATAACACATAACGACAAAATCGAAGTAGGGAAAAATCTGTATAATATTTTTGAACAAAAATTACACCGTACTCCATTATAATTGTAAAATCTCATTTTGATTTGAATTGTTGAAGATCTGATATTATATAGGTGACTTAGGTTCGTGACTTATGTTTGTAATATACAAACACTTATGTTTAAATGTATGTAAGAATGGGTATTTTGACTTATGTTTCTCAAGGGATGGATATGACTCACGTACATATGTCATTCCTTTATTAAAATGGAAATGACTTACTCCTTTAAGACTTGCCACCTATAGTGACTTATGAGTCACAATTTTTGAGTTAGTTTGCTGCTATGTGGGGATATTTTATCTCAACCACATTCTTTAATTAGTCATCCACAAATTCTTAATTAATTAGGTAATATTTCATTATCCAATAATTAATCAATTATCCACATAATTAAGAATTATCCCAAATTACTTAAAATATTGCTCATTTTTAGCATACCTTATACACCTCACTTTCATGGCCATGTGGTACCTTGTATGGTACTAGTCCATAAATATCGGGTATTTTAGCTCGGGACATATCTTATCCCAAAATGTCAAACTTCGACAAAATTCATTTTCTTCGATTTGCTTACCCTCTTACCTTCACTAATTTAGTCATCACTTGATTAAAATAGCATAATTCTTATAATCACCAAATAATTTCATTTCCGAACTTGCGTCGAATAACTTACGACGAAACTTTATCATACGAAAATGTGGGGTGCAGTAGAACAGTCCTCTAGTGGTTTGTGCTCGTGAACGGTCGGGTAACCCCTGTTCGGTTGCAAACTTAACTTCCTTGTGGGAATTTTCTATCGAACCAAATATTATCTAACCTTTCCCGAGTGGAAGCTTGTTCGTTTTCCTTGATATCAAAGGTCTTATTGTTGTTGTCTTCGTGCTTTTTGTCGCTGCCTCGTTAAAAACCTTGCCAGAAAAACCCAATTAGGACAAAAACTGAATGAATGGAAAAAGAGTACAGCACATACTTTCCGTTTGTATGTTTTTCATCAGCAGTAATACCTTTTAAGGTGAGCCACGTTCTAGTTGGTCAACTTGTCTCCATTCTGGTTCTCCAACTCGTATGAACCTTTTCCCGTGACAACTGAAATCCGGTAGGTACCTTCCCACGTTCGACCCAATTTTCCTGCATTGAGGTCTCGGTTGTTTTGGGTTACTTTCTTTAGAACAAAATCTCCTACTTTGAAAAAATGAAAGTTGGATCTTCAATTGTAATATCGTTCCATTCTCTGCTTTTAAGATGCCATTCTTGCATGCGCCAAGTCCCTGTTCCTCGAGCAATTCCAAGTTGATTAGCATTGCTTAGTTGTTTGATTCTTCATTTGTCTGTGAATATCCCAAAGTGGGTTCTCCAACTTCAACCGCGATTACGGATTCAACACCTTATACGAGGGAAAAAGGATTTTATCCTGTACTTGATTTGGTCGTTGTTCGGTAGGCCCATAGAACTCCGGGCAATTCTTCGGGCCATTTGCCTTTTGCTGCTTCCAACCTTTTCTTGAGGTTTTGAATGATCACTTTGTTTGTTGGCTCTGCTTGACCGTTTGCGCTCGGATGATAAGGAGAAAATGTGATCCTCTTTATTTTCAAGTCTTTGAGGAACTTTGTAACTTTTGCACCGATTGTAGCCCATTATCGCATGTTATATCTTTTGAAATTTTGAACCTGCAAATTATATTTTCCCACAGGAAATAAACTACTTCGCGTTTTCCGATCTTCTGATAAGCAACCGCTTCCACCCATTTAGAAAAATAATCAATCAAAATTAAAATAAATCTTACCTTTCCGGGAGTCGCTGGGAGTGGTCCGACGACGTCCATCCCTCATTTCATGAACGACCATGGTGACAGAACCGAATGTAAGGGTTCTGCCGGTTGATGTACTAGTGATGCATAGTGTTGGTACTTATCACATTTTGTACGAAATATTTGGCTTCTTGCCCTATGTGAGGCCAGTAATATCCTGCCCGTACCAACTTCAGCACCAAAGAATCTACTCCTGAGTAATTGTTGCATATCCCTTCATGGATTTTTCTCATGACATAGTTAGCTTCTAATACTCCTAAACACCGGGCCAACGGGACTTGGAAATATTTTCTATACAATTGGCTTTTCCTGAAGCTGCAACGTGCAGCTTCAGCGCGTAACGCCTGCGATGCTTTGGGGTCATCGGGCACCTTTCCGTGCTCGAGATAGTTGATTATTTCATTTCCCCAGTCCCAAACCAGACTAGATGAATTTCCTCATAGTAACCATTCGTATCCATGACTGAGCTCATCAGTTGTACCACCGTTCCGGACTCTGATCCTTTTATCTCCGTCGATGATCCTAAGTTTGCTAATGTATCTGCTTTTGTGTTATCCTCACTCGGGATATGAGTAATTGACCACTCCCAGAATCTTGCCAAAAGAGTTTGGCATACGTTCTTCTTTGGTATCAAAGATCCCGTAGACCTGATTTACCACCAGTTGTGAATCACATTTGATTTCGATAACCTCGGAATCGAGTCCTCGAGCACATTCGAGCCCTGGAATTAGAGCTTCATACTCTGCTTCATTATTAGTTAAAGGGATTGTCCTGATGGCTTGACTTAAGGTTTCTCCCGAAGGCATGATTAAGACTATTCCGAGTCTGGACCCTTTTACGTTCGAAGCTCCGGCCGTAAATAAATTTCAAACCTTCGATATCGATTCCGACACCATTACTTCCTCCTTGGTTGTCAGAGGTAGCAGTTGCGGACTAAAATCGGCCCAGAAGTCAGCCAAGACTTGTGACTTAATTGTATTCCTTGGTTTATATTCTATGTCGAATTCAATCATTTCGATGGCCCACTAGGCCAATCCGCCCGAGAACTCGGGCTTATGAAGGACGTTTCGCAAAGGGAATGTAGTTACCACAGCTTTGGGTGGCATCGAAAATAGGGCCTCAGCTTCCGAGCGGTGACTACGAGAGCTAAGGACAGTTCTTCTAAATGTGGGTAGCAATTTTCTTCTCCTGTTAAAATTCTACTGACGTAATAAATAGGAAACCGCGTACCTTCATCCTCCCGAACTAATACTGCACTTACTACAACTTGTGAAACCGCGAGGTGGACTAACAACGTTTCACCTTCTTTTGGTTTCGAGAGAAATGAAGGGCTTGATAAGTAATTCTTCATGTCCCTCAAAGCTTGCTGACACTCCAGCGTCCATTCGAAATTATTCTTCTTTTTGAGCAATGTGAAGAATCGATGACATTTTTCGACGACCGGGAAATGAACCTGCTCAAAATTGTTAACCTTCATGTGAGTCTTTGGACTTCCTTTACGCTTGACAATTGATCTGTGATATCGTCCTTGATTTTGTCCGTTTTTTCCTCAATTCCTCTTTGTGAGACCAGAAATATTAGGAACTTATCAGAAGCGACCCCGAAAGAGCATTTCTCGGGGGTTAAGTTTCATATTCTGCTTCCTAGGGATGTCAAATGTTTCTTGTAAATGTTTAAGGTGGTCACCTGCATTCAAAGACTGAACGAGCATATCGTCTATATAAACTTCCATGATCTTTCCTATTATTTTTCAAATATCTTATTTACGAGTCGTTGATAAGTGGCTCCAGCGTTTTTCAGCCCAAAGGGCATTACATTGTAACAATATGTACCAAAATTTGTTATAAAAGAAGTTTTTTCCTGATCTTCGGGGTTCATCTTAATTTGGTCCCAGCATAAGCATTAATAAAAGAATCTATGAGTATCTTGAAGGAATCTATGGAATGCTCAAGCAACAGCGAATACCACGTTAAGGCTCCCCTCGTGAGAGTTTCGCCAAATTTCTTTAGCAACACAGATTCAATTTGTGAGGAGCTAAATCATTTCCTTTTACCGCCATTGTGTAGGTAGTAATATGCTCTTGTGGATCTGAAGTTCCATCACACTTTGGAATTTCAGGCATTTTGAACTGCTTTGAAATTAGTTCTGGTACCGCATTTGGTTTGTACGGTAACTGAATATAGTTTTTTGTGTTCGGGCCCTTCAATAGTGGTGATGCGCTCGAGATTAGATCCATGCAGACATTTACTTCCCTTATGAACCGTAAAAGCTCATCTTTGAACGAATCATTCTCGTTGTTAAGACTGGATCTGCTCCCCCAACCCCATCAGAACCGACTTCACCCCTGGGAGTGTTGTTGTCAACTCTCTGTGTTTTTTGGTCTGCGGGGAGAGCGGGAGGAATTGGATCTCGTCTATTTGCATTGTTTGAGGCCACCGATAGTAAATTACACGGTTGTCTAGGTCCCACGGTGGGTGCCAAACTATTTATCCGTAAAATGATACAGTTGAGTTTATAGGTGGTTTCTAGACAAATGAACTAATTTGATCCTGAAATAATACAATAATTGAAGAAATATGGATACTTAGCCTTAGGATATGGATGAAACAACAATAGTGATGATTTCGTGAACACTATTTCCGGGCAAAGCAATGGTGAAATCAAAAAGCAAGAAAGTAAATTGTATAAAGTTTTGTATAGAATATAGCATATGTTTTTGCCGAAAAATTCGTGTGCTTTACAATGGAAACTGAACTCACTATTTATAGTTATGCCTAGGGAAATAGGTCCTAGGATCATGCTCTCCTTTAACGTCAATTATGAGAGTCATTGATGAAGGTGTAACAGTGAACATAATGTCAAATTCTTTGTAATGGACCATCGCTCTTAATGCTGCATAATATTCCTTAGTAATTGCTATACGGCACAGAGCATTTAATACACCTTTATGAACGTTATCCTTTTCGGTGACAAGCGAAATTACTGCGGTTGGTCCTCATCCCCATCTTGGATTCCACGTGTCCTCCTCTTAGTCAACCACGTGTCATATCATATTTTACCCTATACAGAAGCAGAAAGTTAATTTATTCAAGACAAAATGATCCTCACTATAAATTTATATTCTCCAAATTATCCCTAATGATTTAATTTTTTTTTTCCTTTTTTTTCTAGTTCTTAATATTCTTTAAAATTTAAGATATCATATATATGAATCTTACTGAAACATTTCAAATTCTTTATTGACTTTTCTTTGTGTAATGTCTGGTAACTTTCCAAATTATCTTCCTCTTTTTCCACACTAAAGAAAATTATCTACATCCTTCTATAGATTATCAATTCTCTTCATACAAATAATCATTTATAATTTCTTCTTTTATAAACTATTAATTCCCGAATCTTTAAAATATTTATCAAATCTTATTTGTGAAAATTACCTACAAAAAGGTAGTAAGTTTATAATTGCAATGCGTAATCTATCTATATATTATTAAAAGAAGAAGAAAAAGCTTCCACATTAAGCCAAGTGGGAGCCTTACAATAAGTCACTTGGCAATTTAGGACAAAATTAATTAGGTTACGTAATAATTATTTTATTTTTGAATTTAAATTTTTAAAAATAAATTATGCATTATGTGTTGTTAATAAGTGTTACTCTTTTTGAATTTGAATTTAAACATACTTAACTATTCTTTTTACAAAAATAATAATTTTTATATATTTAAAATTATTTCGATTTTGCGCTTAATGCCATCTTTCAAGTTTGACACTGAGAATCATCTTGTTACAACTACCATAGTTATATCCGATGACATTCTTCTACCGATAACGAATTCAACTATTATGCTAATAAAGACATTACTGTAGAGATTGAGGAAGGAGATGGGCCTTATGATATTCCCTTAGAAATGCAAGGCAAGTCTTCTACTAATATGGAAGCGTTGTGTGATAGAATTAGAGATAAAATTATTGAGAAATGTTATTATGTGTGAGTGACTTTGCTTATTATTTCGTGGTGACTTATCTCTCTCTCTCTCTCTATATATATATATATATATAAGAGAGCAATAGAAAAATGAGGTGTCACCTCTCTTTAACCAGGGATCTCATTTTTTTTTTCCTCAAATTTTTTGCATTTCTCTCTATTTTTCTTTTATGTGCTATATATTAAATAACGTGAAAGACACATCTTAAATAATCTTAAACATATATTTCTATTTTATCAGTTATAAACCTGTCCACCTCCCCTATCTTCTTGTTTTCCTATTGAATTAACTACGACAACGGACTAAATTAATGTAATTGATAGGTGAAGACCAATTTAGTGTTATATGATAAATATCCTCTTCATTGTGAAACATGAAAGCATTCTTTCGTTTTCGGTGCTAGCTTACTGAAGATTTCCAGAATATGAATATATGGTTATTGCCTTTCTTTGCATTCAATGGAAAATTAGGTGTGGTTGTTTTTATATGCACTTTTTGATTCTTATTGGGAAAACTATGTAAAGAGGTACTCTGAGCTTGAAAATGTAGGTAAGAGGTTTAACTTTTATTTTGGAGCATCTACTTGTAATTATAAGATCAAGATAGTTTGTTTATGTGCTATTACTCCGAATGATTGTAGTTTAATTTGTGCACATTTTTTAAAACCAATTTCAGTAGTATGGTTCATATACTTGAGATGCAATGATGGATCAGGTTCAATCACATGTTTAGTGGCACCTTTTTTTTGGACAACATTCATATTTGTCTTTTTTTTTTTTTTTTTTCTTTTTTTTTTTTTGGTTTTTTCTCTTTCATTTGGTTATTCTTATTAAAAAGCGATAATACCCCAAAAATTAACGATTTTTCTGCTGATTTAGTTGCTTTCTCATTAAAAGGCATATGAATGTTTGCATTAGGTAAAGTTTTTCTGGTCAGGAATGAATTCTTCGGCAAGCTGGTATTTCATATGTTCTGTTACGCGGCGCCTTCCTGAGATTCTTTGGAAGGGCAACGTAAGGCTAAGCAACCGATATCAGGGTGGTTGCTGTCCACCAAGTGAGGTCCCCTCCGCACGCTAGACGAGATTGTCAGTGCCGTGCGGGAAACCAATGCCAACAATTGAGAGAACAGTAATGAGAATTGAATAAAGCTTGATTGCATTAATGAAAGCTATTACAAAGAAGGCAACGCGGTGTCGAGGGGGAGACACACCAGTACAGAGAATTGTTTGCTAGAAAGTTTTTGATTGCTTGATCCCCCCTAATAATGCTTAAAAAAAATAAACCAACATTACAGGAATAGACAAAACTATGCTAGAGAAACATAAGGAAAGTACATGGAATAAAACTACTCTAGTAATACAAGGAAAAAGGACTTAGTTTTCTAAGGAGGTAGAAACAGGTCCGTTGTCAGTTGCTTGTGGCTGGGCGCTAGCGAGGAAATCGGTGGGGCGACAGAGGCACATGCGCGCTTGTCACTTGGCCCGGCCAAGACCACGGGGCCGTCTGTGGCGCTAGGCGTTGGGATGCTTGCTAGGACGCCACGGGGCGCGTTCAAGGGGTCATGGGGCACGACTGGAAAGCCGCCCATGACATTCTCCCCCACCTGAGTTGGCGACGTCCTCGGCGCGCTACTTGCCAAATAATCTTCAATCAGGCTCTTGTAGGCTTTGAGGTTTGTTCCCCTCTCCCAAGTGTTCTCCTTTGCATCACACTTTTGCCATTTTACCAAGAACTCTTGGTGATCCTTCCTGGAGGCATGAATTACCCAGTCATCAATAATAGCTTCAGCCCGCCTTTTTCCGGTTGAGCCGGGGCCTCGAATACCGGGTATTGTGAGTTGGCTCCGTGAAGGATCCTCCATGTCTTCCCGAAACGGTTTCAATAGACTGACATGGAAGACGGGGTGAATTTTCCACCAGGCTGGGGTATCCACCCGGTATGCAACTTTCCCAATGCGTCTTTCAATGGACAAAGGTCCAATATATTTTTGCAACAGGCGAGGGTCATGGACCCCTGCAAATAAGTACCGCTTTGGGATTTTGACCATCACTTTGTCTCCTACTTGGTATTCAACAAAGAGACGATTCTGATCAGCATGCCTCTTCATTCTCTTCTGGGCTTTACCCAGATAGCTCCGCACTATCTCCATATTCCGCTTCCATTCTGTTGAAAATCTAGTAGCACGAGGAGATTTCCCCATGTTTGGTGCATTAACGGTGTGTGGGAGTAGCGGTTGTTGCCCGGTAATAATTTCAAAAGCGCTTTTGTTTGTACTGGAGCTCTTTTGTGAATTGAAACACAGTTGGGCAACATCCAGGAGCTTCACCCAATTCTTTTGCGATCCGATAACAAAATGGCGGAGATATTCCTCCAATATGCCATTGAACCGCTCCGTCTGGCCATCGGATTGTGGATGAAAACTTGAGCTGTGACTCAATTTTGACCCGAGGCACTTAAATAATTGGGTCCAAAAGTTGCTAATGAAGCGTGAATCGTGATCACTAATAATGTCTTTGGGCAGGCCCCAATATTTGACGACATGAGAGAAGAAGAGTCGAGTTGTATCCTCTGCTGATATATATTGAGGTGCTGCAATGAAGGTGTCATACTTTGAAAACCGATCCACCACAACCAAGATAGTTTTGAGATCTCCAACCTTGGGCAATCCGGTGATGAAATCCAGCGACACGCTTTCCCAAGGTCTCTTTGGAATAGCTAGAGATTCCAAGAGTCCCGCTTGTGTCAAGCAGTCAGACTTGTCCTTCTGGCATACTAGACAAGTCCTCACATACTGCGCAACATCGTCGGCCATTTGGGGCCAATAATATGCACGGCAAAGCAATGCCATGGTGTGTTCTTCGCCGGGATGGCCGCCCCACAGAGTGTCATGACATTCCGCGAAGAGAGTTCTTCTCAGATCCCCTCCTTTTGGAACATAAAGTCAGTTCCCTTTTACCTTCAGGAAACCATCCTCCATATAGAACTGGCGAGTCTTGCCCTGTCCTACTAGATCAACCAAATACTGTGCAGCGGGATCCTTGATGAGTAGATCCTGTATCTGGTCCTTAATGGTGGTGGCTACTTTGCTCCCCCTTAGGGTGGCGAGTAGGTACACCAATGCTAGGTCCGCTCTGCGGCTGAGTGCATCGGCCACATGATTAGACTTCCCACTTTGGTACTCTAGGTTGAAGTTAAATTCACTAGGAGTTCCTGCCATCAGGCCTGCCGGCCATTCAGCTTCGGTTGGGTCATAAAATGACTAACAGCTGTGTTGTCTGTCTTGACCACGAACGGTGATCCAAGCAGATAATGCCTCCAAAAGCGTAAGCAATGAACGACAGCCAATAATTCTTTCTCGTGGCCGGCATAGCGCCACTCTGCATCCTTAAGCTTCCGGCTCTCGTATGCTACGGGATGCCCGTCTTGTAGTAAGACCCCGCCAAGAGCATAGTCGGAAGCATCTGTTTGTACCTCGAAGGGCTTGGCCAAGTCAGGAAGGGCCAAGACGGGGCTACTAGACATAGCCGCTTTTAATGCATTGAAGGCCTCCACTCGCCTAGGACCCCAATCCCAAGGTGTGACCTTCTTGAGGAGTTCAGTAATGGTACTGCGATGAGAGAGTAGTTCTTCACAAATCGCCGATAAAAATTGCATAGGCCAAGGAATGCCCTCAAGGCATGGATATCCTTGGGTGGCGGCCAATCTGTGATGGCTTGGATCTTTTGCTGGTCCATCTTGATACGCCCTTCATCAATGACATGCC
The DNA here is from genome assembly GCA_005239505.1 of Nicotiana paniculata. Lineage (NCBI taxonomy): Eukaryota > Viridiplantae > Streptophyta > Magnoliopsida > Solanales > Solanaceae > Nicotiana > Nicotiana paniculata. The sequence continues at coordinate 21,251 of MDKI01086583.1, forward strand.
CGAGGAATTCGATCATTTTTTGAGTAAAGGAGCACTTGGATAGCTTTACGTACAACTCATGCTCCCGCAATCGGGCTAGGACCTTCCACAAGTGCTCCAAGTGTTCTTCCAGTGTCTGGATATAGACCACGATATCATCCAAATAGACCACCACGAATTCATCAATGTACTCTCGGAAGACCTGGTTCACTAGGGTGAAAAACGTGGCTGGGGAATTAGTCAAGCCGAACGGCATGACTAGGAAGTCGAACGACCCATATCTTGTTACACAAGTCGTCTTGTGTTCATCACCCTCAGCAATCCGGACCTGCCAATACCCTGTCTTCAGGTAAATTTTTGTGAACATTGTAGCACTCCCCAATCTGTCGAACAAGTCTGCAGCGGAATAGGATACTTGTTCTTCACATTAATTTTGTTCAGTGCACGATAATCCACGCAGAGGCGTAGACTACCATCATGTTTCTTCTGGAAAAGCACAGGGGACCCATATGGGGACTTAGAGGGTATGTTTATCCCTATGTCTAGCATTTCCGTCAATTGTCTCCGAAGCTCGGTGAGTTCAGGTTGTGACATTCTGTAAGGCGCCCGGGCAGGTGGCTTCTCCCCCGGCACGAACTCAATCTCATGGTCCACAGTGCGCCTAGGAGGAAGTCGCTTCGGCATTTCCTATGGCATGACATCTTTGAATTCCAGTAGTAGCTCCTTTATGGGTGTAGGGAGTGGTCCCGATGAGCGTTCTACCTCTTCAATACATAGGGTAGCCAGAAATGTAGGTTCATGTCTCTTGACCCCCTTTTTTAGTTGCAAGGCCGAGATGTTCTCAGCTGCTATCTTCCTGGATATGCACGGAATAATACAGGGTGTGGCCCTGTTTACCCCCATCATCAGAAGCATGTCCGCATATGGTACGGGCATGGTGTTGGTCTGCCTCAAGAATTCCAGTCCCACTATCAGCTCAAAGTCATCTATGATCATCACGCGCAAGGTGACCTTTCTTTCATAAGGCCCCATCTTTACCGGTACTCCTTTTGCTATTCCACCCACAGGCTGAGGAGGGGAATTGATAGCCTTGACATGACCCCGGACCTTTCCCACAACTATCCCAAGATGCCCCACCTGATTTAGGCCAAGTAGTTGTGAGTGGAACCTATATCTATCATAGCCCGAATGGGTTTGCCATTTACCCTCAGTTCAACTAACATCAAGGTCCTCTCTTGCTTAGGAGGATTCCCTTTATTCGTCTTTTTGTTCTCCTTCTTGGCAATTGGGCGGGGGTCCTTCTTCTTGCGGAGAACAGTACTGGTTCCCGTCAATTCCTCCGAAACAGAACCAACAATTGCATTGAAGGCAGCGACTGCTTCGGTCTGTTCATCACAATCTGCTTCATCATCCGTCCCCTCATCATAAGCTTGATGGGAGTTTATCTGTGCATGTGGACATTCATTATTCCAATGCGGTCCGCCGCAATGACGGCATCCTGATTGGGGCTTTCTCCCCCGTTCATTGTTGTTTGATGCATCATTGTTGCTGCCTGAGGAGGGAGCCTTAGGTTTTCCTGCACTTCGGTCTCCCCCACTTCTGTTGGGGCCACCATTGTTGGATTCGCCCCCTTTGTAACACGCTCGGATAGGCGGCTGTAGCCTATCCTTCCGAGTTTCCATCTGATAGTCCCCAAGGCATTCTGCTGCTTGGATTGCCTTGGGTAGGGTATCCACCCTCTGTCTTTGCAGCTCCATGTGGGCATAAGGTTTCAACCCTTCCAGGAATGTGAAGAGCTTGTCTTTGTCCCCCATGTCGCGGATGTTCAGCATGAGTGCAGAGAATTCTCGCACGTTGTCCCGCACTGACTTGGTCTGGCGGAGCTCCCGTAGTTTCCTCCTTGTATTGTACTCAACATTTTCTGGGAAGAACTGTAGGCATATGGCTACCTTCTGTTCCTCCCATGTCTCCAGAGCATCTTCACCGGCCCTGATGGATTCATACTTCACTTGCCACCAGAACTTAGCATCACCCTGAAGATACATGGCAGCAGTGGCTACCTTCTTGGCTTCTTCTAGGCCTCCCACGACATCGAAGTATTGTTTGATGTCGAAGATGAAATTTTCCACTTCTTTAACATTCCTAGCCCCACTGTATGGATTTGGCCCAAGAATATTCAATTTATGTGCCAAGGGGGCAAGGTTCGCAGCACACCCGATTGGATTTCGACCACCTCGAAGCAAGCCTTGTAGAGCACCATTGACAACATTGAGCTGGCCTGTCAAGTCGTCGATAGTTTGCTGCATGGCAGTCATCCTGTCTGCCTCATGTGTCCTGTGGGCTAAATACTCGACGCGCTCCTGTTGAGGCCCTCGAATTTATCAAAAATTTCGGTTGCCTTAGTAGCTGCCGTTTGCCCGTCTCATTCAGAGTCTCGACTGATGTTTTCTATGTCAACTTCGACCTGGGCCATTTTGCGGTCCAGGTCGTCCAACCTTTGCAGTAGGCTGGTTTTCAATTCCGTCACCGTATCCACGATGGGTCGTAGTACGCCAACCGTCTCCTCAAGGGTCGCAATGTGGTCCCCATAATTCACCATGGTCAGAAATGGTGGTGCCAATGCGTTCCCTCGTCCGATGTCGAGCCTAGACTCTAATACCAACTGTTACGAGGCGCCTTCCTGAGATTCTTTGGAAGGGCGACGTAAGGATAAGCAACCGATGTCAGGTGGTTTCTGTCCGCCAAGTGAGGTCCCCTCCGCACGCTAGACGAGATTGCTAGTGCCGTGCCGGAAAACCAATGCCAACAATTGAGAGAACAATAATGAGAATTGAATAAAAGTTTGATTGCATTAATGAAAGCTATTACAAAGAAGGCAACGCGGTGTCGAGGGGGAGAAACACCAGTACAGAGAATTGCTTGCTAGAAAGTTTTTGATTGCTTGATCCCCTCTAATAATGCTTAAAAAAAATAAACCAACATTACAGGAATAGACAAAACTATGCTAGAGAAACATAAGGAAAGTACATGGAATAAAACTACTCTAGTAATACAGGGAAAAAGGATTTAGTTTTCTACAGAGGTAGAAACAGGTCTGTTGTCAGCTGCTTGTGGCTGGGCGCTAGCGAGGGAAATCGGTGGGGCGACAGAGGCACATGCGCGCTTGTCACTTGGCGCGGCCAAGATCACGGGGCCGTCTGTGGCGCTAGGCGTTGGAAGGCTTGCTAGGACGCCACGAGGCACGTCCAAGGGGTCATGGGGCACGGCTGGAAAGCCGCCCATGAAAGTTCTTATGTCGCTTTCTCATATCCATTTGTAATTTTGTCTCGTGGGCTATGTTGCTTTTCTCTTTTGTTGTTTTCATATTGCCCAGATTTAGAACTGCTCCTATATATGTATATGGTATTCTCGGATTCTAAGGTAATCTTAAATCTATTTCGAATAAGGTTCAGAATTGAGAATGATGATTACCTGGAGTAACAAAAGCATTTGTCGCGTTAAATTGGATAAGAGATGGGATCCAATAAAAAAAGGAAAAAGAAAAAGAGAAAGGAAAAACCAAAAAAATTAAAATAGAAAAGTCAGGAAAAGAGAAAGAAAAGAAAAATTGCATCCGTTACATGTTGACTACATAATTTTCTTTTTGCCTTTTTACTTTATATTTTAAATAGAAAGTAAAAACATAAAATTAGCTTAAAAAGGAATACTCAAATAACTTATTGTACCAAAACTAAGTAATTAGAGAAAAAAAAGAATTTTCTCAAACTTCTTATTTATTACTTAAAACTCAAGGTCTGTAAATGTGTTTAATTACTTTCATGTAGAGTACAATTTTTTATTTTGAGTTTGGGCTTTTTCTTATCTCGTCTTACCTCGTAAAGGGATATTTGAACCACCAAACACTTCTGCCCTCTGTCGAAAAGTCTACACTAGTCATGTTCAAGATAAATATGCAATTTGATATGTAAAACGTACAAAATGGTAGGATAGCAACGGGACGTATTAGTTTTTTTTTTTACAAATTTGGCACTTATATTTATCAGTTGTTGGATGTTTTAGTAAATCAAAACTAAAAATATAGTAAATTAAAACTATCATCATCTTTAACATTTTTTTTTTGACCGCGTGCGAAACGCAGAATGATTTACTAGTTAATATATAGTAATTTGTGGAATAAACTTCTAATTCATATTGAATGATGTATTTTGATTACTCAAATTATCATGTAAATAATAAGTAATTATATTAGATAATATTATAGGTATAACTATATATGTTATATTGATTTAAATCTTTACTATGTATGTTTACTTTATGTTTTATATTTCAATTTAAAAAAATGAAAAATATTAAGTCTCTTACGATAAATATTTAAGTTTATTTTTCTCTTTAAAATAATTATAAGACCTTCGTACTATCCTTTTTGGTAATTTGACACTCAAAAATGCTTTTTAGAAAGATCAGTCATTAATAATTTGTTTACCAAATATTACAAAAAGTAATCTTAAATAAATTAGTCAAATACAAACTGTTTTTCGTAAAAGTACTTTTGGATAAAGTAATTCTAAAAAACATATTTTTCAAAATAAATAGTTTTTGGGCCAAACGAGCTCTAAACACGAATGAAGAAAAGCAAAAAGTTAATACGGAAAATTGGAAATTGGAAATTGGAAATTGGAATATTGGCTTCGCATTTGTAATTCTCAAGAGCACAATCCACAGTTACTCATTTTTTAGTCAATTTTGAAGATAAATCACTGATTCTAATTCAAAACATAATTCTCGAGTTCAACTTGAAATAATTTTTTCAAAACTTTCAAATACACTTTCAACATCATAAATAGTAGTAGGCAAAACCAAATCTTCCAAACTATTGCTGACTACCCTTTTGCTAAAATTTTATATCCAGATCTTATGAAGCCCAGCTCATAAAATTTGTGTAGTACCTTGTTCCTTCTTTTATCTTTTAAATTAAACAATAATAAGTAAAAGCTAAAAAAAACAAAACGAGAGATTTACATTTTCGACAAATTCTATTTTGCCGGTTACGTCTCGGGTCTCCATAGAAAATCGGGTGACCCGAAAGTAAGATCCGAATGATCAAACAATCCATCTAACGCTACGTATTCACAAACATTATTAGCATTATTATAGTCCACCAAATCAGCGATTCCCAACTCGAACGAGTCGTAATTTGGAAATCGCTCATCCAGTTCCCATAACTCATTACTGATCAAATCAATTTCCGACGCCGCCGGTGGAGGAAGGCCGAGCTCGTCATCGGAAGCTTCCAGAAGATATCCAAACTCCGGCTGAGACTCATCGGAGTCCGCCGTCAAATCCACAACTTCTGTCGCCATAGCCGCTGCCGGCGGTGCCGGCGAAGCTGTGATTTCTTCTTCGAAACTCTTCATGAATGAATCAAAATCCTGAGTTGCGGTGCAAAACTCGGGGTCGTCGAGATCGTCTAAGAGATCCTCTCTGAGTCTCTTTACCTCCGGTGAGTTAAATTCTGACGCGTCCGAGTCAACTCGGACTCGCTTCTTTCTAATCAGCTGCTCCATATAATTTTTTTGAAAAGAGATTATACAATGCGTGTAATACACGTGCTTAAGCTTTTCAAAGCGGGGTGAGGAGAGAGGGAAGAGAAGGGGGGGAAGGTTTATATAGTGGAGACAAGGAGGAGAGAGAAAGTCAAGGAATGAGAGAGAGAGAGAGAGTAATACTATGACGTTGGCGCGTGGGTGGGAATACTTGTGAGGCAATTATGGTCTTCTTTGGATTTTCTTTTTCTTTTTCAATTTTAAATATTGAAATGTTATGTTTAAACGTGTTCATAGTGTGTTTTTGAAGATTTTCTAAAGTGGTGGATTTGATTGAGAATATAATATTCCGTGATTAGTTGGTTTTGATTTCAGATTTGGAGTGCGGGATGTGTCGTAGGTCTACCTGGGTTATAGTCAATTAAGCCCCCCCCCCCCGCCCCTCTCTAGCCCGTTGGTTTATGTTGTAGTTTCGGGTCTTCGTTTTAGTAGTCGTTTGGTAAGTTTTTAATATCAATATTTTATTTTATCTTTAATAGCACTCCCTAGTCCCTTATGAAATGACATGATACGGATGAGTCCGGAACCCAATTATGGTAAAATTGGACAAATAGAACGAAACTAAGTAAAAAAAAAAAAAACAGACTATATATAACGCTACACTATGTGGCGCTATACACTAACGATACAGTTACCGATACTATATAGCATCACATAGTGTGGCGTTATATAATTTTTTTTTTTCTGACAGTGGGCATAACGCCATAATACCCGGCGTTATACGTCTTTTCTTTTTAACGTCGTGTACTATGGCGTTATACCTGCTTCGTGGGCCCACCAATAATACAAAAAGCGTATAGTGCCTACTGCTTTGGCGCTATACAATTAAAAAAAAAATCTTCGGCCAGCCATTCTATATAAAGCGGTTAGAATTGCATTTCATTCGATCACAAAAAAATTTCAACTCTTGATCAAATGTTTATTGTTGTTAAAATTCTCAAGCATCTTTTCATTATGTCTGAAGAGCGTAGAATAAGAGTTTCATTATATTGGGGGGTGAGGTTGTGATGGAGAATAATTCTGTGGGCTACAATTTACCTGCTCAGTGTCATGTTTAATTGCCACTTATAATGGAGTACGATAAATTGATATCGTTGTTATGCAAAAAAATGAGTGTGAGGAAACGTTCAGTGTTACTTAAAGTAACCAGACGATATCCGTATTCCGTCACTCCACAAGGGGTTGCTTTTTACTCGGAGTTTAACATCGACGATGATGAAACTTTGAGTGATTTTCTGAGGACTCCGGATGAATACCAGAAAGTTCTTTTAATCACAATGTTGGAGATGTACGTGAAGGTTGTAGACGTTCCAAAAAACGAGGTTGTGCATAGTAGAGATAACCCCTAGTTATCGGGTAGGATCACAAGATTTAAAGAGTATTTTTAATATACTATACACATATTTAGTTTAAGATCAATAGATTTATTATAGCCTGTTTCCCAAGCTTTTTTTTAGGCCAAAAGTGTTTATTTGTACTTTTGGTCAAACTTTTAGAAGGAAAAAAAGTGTTTTTCAGGAGAAGCAGAAACAATTTTTGAGAACCAGGAAAAAGTAGTTTCTTTCCAAAATCACTTTTCTGAGAAGCACTTTTGAGAAAAATACACTTAGAAAGAGTTTTCAAAAGCTTGGCCAAACACTAATTACTGTTCAAAAGTATTTTTCAAATTAATTAGTCAAACGCAAACTGTTTTTCACCAAAAACATTTTTTTTAAAAGTACTTTTGAGAAAAACACTTCTCAAAATAAGCTGATTTTAGAAGTTTGGCCAAACAGGCTATTAGTCATTTTTACATTGTTAAATTTAATGTCCAGTCAAATTAAAATATATAAAATGAAACAATTTTTTTATTATTATTACTGTTATTATTATTGTTACTGGTATTTTTGCAACGTCCTTAAATAGTGTCATGGATAATGGAAATTCACACGGCTGACCTTAACGTGTTTGGATTGAAGCATCAGTGTTGTTATTTGCATGGGGACACATATTCGCTTTCGAGCAATTCCATTCATGTTTTTGGTTGCATATATTACTCAAGTAGTTTCCTCTTTGAATTATTTTCCTTCATTTGGTTTGCATTTCCCTTGAGAACATAAATTAGAATTTAATGTATCTCACCACCAAGAAAAATTAGGGAGTCATTTAAGTTTTGGGTCCATGGCCATCAAGTTCAACAGCAAAGATACACTAGTAATGCACTCTCTCTTAGCACTTTAAATTATAAATCATCTTTGATATGAGTGTAAAGTGGATTTGATATTTGGTACAAATACATGAAAAAGTTAATGATCAGGGTAGGTCTGTGTTAAAGTGAAAGTTCACATTTGAAGTTTCAATCAATTATTTTACCAACTCTCCTTTGGTAAAACCTAACAACCCTCACCATTTTTGGTTAGGGGAGGATGTAGCTTTGGCTACGAATTCATCTTAACCCATAATTTTTGGCATAATATAGAGATGAAAAAATTTGTTAAAATCTCAATAAATATTAGACCTATAATTTTAATAGTACAATAGTTTAATTTTGAAAACCATAAAAGTTGAATCCATCACATTTAAATCATGGATCCGCCTCTATCTTTGGTAATCTCAAGCTCAATTTGTCACCTCTTATTTTATATTTTTTAGGTAGTTTGATAATTACCGGTAGAGTCAGATATTCTAATAAAAAATAACAACAACAATATACTCAGCATAATCCCACATAATGTGGTCTGGTAAGGATAGTGTGTACGCAGACCTTATCCCTACTCTGTGGAGATATTCTAATAATAAAATTCAAAGAAATGCAAGAATGCCAACTTTGGATTTATACTTACAATTGTTTAACTGTAAAACGATATAGTTGAATTTATTACGTGGTTTATAGACAAACGAACTGATTTGATCCAAAAATGGAAAAATAAATTAAATAAGAATATAAAACTTAGCGTTGAAATCGAGATAAACGGCAGATAGCCTAGTTCCAGGAGCAAGGCTTCCAATGACATCAATAAGAATAATGTTAGACAGAAAATAAAGTATTATTTAGTTTGGGAATAATGTATAGCATAAGTTTGTCAGAAATTTTCCGTGCCCTACAATGGTTGTTGAAGTCACTATTTATAGCTATAACTAGGGAACAAGGTCCTAGGATCAAGCCCCTCTTAAATGACAATAATGGGGGTCATTGATGAATATGTAACGGTAGACCATGAATGCCAAAATTCTCCACAGCGGTTGTGTATTTAATACTGAAGAATGCTCTTCATTGAATGTCATCTGGTGACAATTACTCGTTTTCTTCCGTTGATTCTGTTCCCTTCGGGATCTACCCAATGCCAACTGAAGTTGTTGTCCTCGATCTTGGTTTCCACTGGCTTCATCTTTCATCTGCCTACGGTTTCACGTGTCACGTTATCATTTGAGCATTTAATATAAATCGATTTACCCGATACAGATTGTCCCCCTACTTTTCGATGACACATCTTTGTGTCGCCGAGAAGTTGGTGAAGATTCCTTTCTTGGCGAAATTTTTTTCTGAACCCTTTGAAAATGTTTCTGACGCTTGATAAGACGTACTTCTCCTCGCATTTAATAATCCGAACACATGTTACTCCATGATTTAGCAATTTTTTTGTTGGTTCTCGAGGTAATCATGGTCGCCGCCTATATATTTACTTATACGCCTCATCTTCTTCTTTCACTTCTAACAGTTTCATAAACTCTTCTCAACTTCTTTGCATTAAATTCCCTTCTGCTTTCATCTCTCCTTGTTCTTCTTAAAAAACTCTATCATCTCCTCCTCATTATGGCTTCTTACACTGATTCTTCCAAGAACTCCAATTTTTTTTTCGGTGGGGCCAGAAGAGGAGCAAAGACAAAGAGGTCGATGTTGATGCTAATTCTCCTTCTGTGAGCACCATCATCCCCAAACATCTCAACACATCCAAGGACTTCGAAGAGAAGTTCCCCACTTCAAACCCTAGCACTTGGGCTGTTGGTAAATATCCTTCTTCTATTCGCCCTTTCAGTATTTCTGCTGTGAAGGAGGACTGTGACTGCCACGCCCTAAACATCATTGCTCCCGATCTGGTGGAGCAAGTAACCTTCACTAAGAAGGGCTTTATGTACGTTTACATGTACCCCTTCACTTTGGGTCCGTTTTCTTTGAGCGGGGGACTTGACCCCATGATTTTGGAATTGTGCCACCGGTACCAGGTTTGTTTGGCTCAGATGGGCCTCTCGATGTGGCGAACAGTGGCCTGCCTAGCGGCGGTTGTGCTTGAAAATGAAGGAGCCTCTCACCTTGGCTTATATAATGAACCTCTACTCCCCCAAAATCATTCGTGGTGGAGTAATAAATTTCAGCAAGCGTGGCCACCATGCTTTGCTTACCAATATGGATGAGCATAATGACCGTGGATGGATGGAGCGATTTGTCGTCATTACTACCAGGGATATCATTCCGGTCACAACTCTATTTTTCCCCGAATCCTGAAATCGTTCACATAAGTTTAAAGTTTATTTATTTCTTGGAAAATATGATATTTCATGTCATTGGTAGCCTTTCTTCATTCATTATTTTCAGCAACTCGGTGGACACCACCAAGGGTTGAAGGCCTTGACTGGTGGGTTCAAAATATTCTGGACATCACCACGCCAGAGACTTGCCGGTGGAAGGAGTTGGCCTCCAAATATGGGTGGAGGGCCAAGAACCACGGTAAACTGATTCTGCATTCATTCTATCTTTGTACATAACAAGATTGGCTAACCCTAACTTTTTGTTGGATTTAGGTCTCCTGCAGGGTTTTGTTCCATCCTTGAGGAGGATGTTTTGGTCGATCCCGCATAGGCTACGAGATTGTTGAAGGAGGCTCTCACCCGGACAGGTGCCCTAGGGTCTGCTTTCGGTGCAGGTGCTTCTTCTCGGAGTCCCCAGCCAGAGAACAAGCAACCAAAAAGGCGGTGTTCAGTGATGAAGTGAAGAAAGCCACGCCCGAGCTAGCCACAGTCATTATGGTTATTGACGATGATGGGGAAGCTAGTGATGAAGGGGCTTCCTTACAAAGGAGACAACAATCTTCATCAGCTCAACAAATGCTCAATATGGAGAGCTTAGAACCCCAACCGAGGGCGAGCTCTTTGAAGAAATGGATTTGGTGGAGAATGTTGATTCTCCGTTTTCGGTCCCAATTGATGCTTTTGGCTCAATGAGGCATGATACTAGGGCTCTTCTGCCTTCGCTTGATGATCAACCAACAAACAGCACTGCCCCTGCCGCAGCTACCTCTTGACCTTCAACACCATCAGCTTTATCTCCCTCTACACTGTCTATACCTTCATCACCAGCAACTGCTACATCTCACCCACAGGCCGCAGACGCTGAAGAGAAGGTTGTCCTTACTCCCTAGTCCCCGACCACGGTAATTTGGACACAACTATTCGCCCTCTTCCGCAGATCCCCAGGGGAGGAGGATTGTCTCTCTCTTGGTGTCTACTGAGTGTCATCTGCTGTCAAGGTCAGTGGAACTCGCCAATTATTTAAAGTTGCTGGCTTCATAGAAAGATAAGAAGAAAATACACTCTCTTTCGGGGGAGTGTATGATAAATAATGCCATGCACAATGCAACCATGGTATTGTATTTGTTCTTTTTACTACTTGCTTCTTTTTGACTTGTTATGACATTGTTTCTAACTTTGGTATTTTCTTCTCAGGCCAATTTCCTTGCTTCCGAAGGCCTTCAAAGATTGATCCTCAAGAAATAGGGACTCAAGTCCAAGCTGGATCAACTGTTGGCCGATAGGAATCAACTTGTCGTGCGCCTCCTGGTATTAGAAGCGAAAGTCGCTGAGGCAAGTGATCTTGAGGCCCGGTTACAGCTTAACGAGCAAGGGGTAGTGTCCCTTAGTCAAGAAGCTTCTCAATTAATTGTTCAATTCCAAGAAGCTATGGCTAAATAGTCTGGAGTTCAAGATGGCGTGCTTGCTGCTGCCGAACGCGAGTCCGCCTCCATTGAGCGAGTGAATAACTTGGAGGCAGCCTTGAATTCCAAAGCTGAAGAGACTGCTGCTGCCAAGGAGAAGCGTGCCCATATGAAGGATAAGTATAAGAAGATCATGGATCACAATAAGGTTCATATAACCATAATTTGTGTTCTCGATTCTCGCCTTAGCGCCATGAGATTCGAGAAGGATGGCCTTTTGACCGAGGTTGATAGGCTTAAAGCAAAACTTCAGCAACAAGGGGATTCCCTCATTATTGAAAAGACACATTCTATGTACCACATGAATAGAAAAACCTTGGAAGAAGCCAAAACGGGCGTTATTGATATTGACGATGAGATTGCCAAGGCGCGAATGCTGGAGTTAGCTATCCGAGAATGCCTCCCGACTTAGCTCGATGCAACTGATTCTTCTAGTTCGGGTTTCGAGTCCTCTAGAACCGATGAGGAACTTGAAGAGATTGATGATGAGGGCCAAGATCCTGCGCCGGTGGTAGATCCGCCTACTTCTCCCAAGGCGTAGATGTTTCTCTTCCCCCGAGTTCTGGTGTCGACGTAGCTTAGCTTTTTTGCTTTAAATTCTTCCTGAACCAACCCTTTACTGTGATGGTTTCATAAGAGATGGCCCTTTCATATTTACGGTGCTCTTGAAGAGGACATCTCATGTTCATTCCAGCACTAGCATTTGAAGTACTTAGTTAACTTTCAAATGATAAAATCAATTCATCGCTTGGACAAAAAACAAGATAAAAATAAAAGGACTTCATTTTATTCTTTCTATCTTCAAAAGTGCATAAGCATCCGAGTGCTGAAAGAAAATAAATTGCTAATACATGTGGTTATTCTGCACGACTTGTTTCTACGGGGCTAGCTGTGCAGTCCCCTGTCCCGATGAGACATTATTTTTTCGGGTCTCGCAGTACTGGTTTTCGTGGCAATCAAGTTGTCGTATCCTCATACTATTCCCCAATGTTCGAATGCGAACTGGAACACTGGAAGTCTTGCTCCTTTGAGGAAAAAGAATGGTTGGATAATCTTTTATCGGTGGCAAGCTTCATTTCCCATTAGGAACTTTGCCATCGAGTAAAAGATTATCTAAACACCCCTAGTGGCTTGTAGGAAAAAAAATTACTTGTGATGGGTTGAATAGCCTTTGATCTGATGGAAAGTTTTGCTCCCATTAGGATTTTGTCATCGAGCCAACGACTAGTTAACCACCCCGCAGTGGTTTGTTGTTCCAATGCCTTATCATTTAAAGGTCTTATCTCCGCTGATGACGTTTCCTTCGTTGTATACTTTCCGTTTCTACCTCGTTAAAAACTTTGCTAGAAAATCCAATTGGGACAAAAACTGGGCGAAGGGATTAAGAGTGCATGCAACACATAGTTTCCATACAATCGGTGACCATCAATAATAATACCTTTTTAGGTGAGTCACGTTCCAGTTTCTCGGCAATTTGACTCCATCTTGGTTGTCTAATTCATATGACCCTTTCCCGGTGACAGCTGAAACCCCATAAGGGCCTTCCTACGTCAGTCCCATCTTTCTTGCACTGAGCTTCCGGATGTTCTGAGTTACTTTCCTCAAAACCAAGTCTCCCACTTTAATATAACGGAGATTGTCCCTCCGATTATAGTACCTTTCCATTCTTTGTTTCTGGGCCGCCGTCCTTATGTGCGCCAAGTCTTTGCGTTTGTTAAGCAACTCTAATTTGACCAGCAATGCTTCATTATTTACTTCATCGTCTGTCCATAAGTAATGCAAGGTCGATTCTCCTATTTCCACCGAGATCCTAGCTTCTGCACCGTATACGAGGGAGAAAGGTTTCTCTTCCGTGCTCGACTTGGCCATCATCCGATATGCCCACAACACTCCCGGTAACTCTTCGGGCCACTTGCCTTTGGCTGCATCTAACGTCTTTTTGAGCTTTTGAATAATAACCTTATTGGTTGATTTCTGCCTGCCCATTTGCACTCGGATGGTATGACGAAGATGTGATTCTTTTAATTTTCAGGTCTTCAAGAAATTTTGTGACCTTGGAGCCTTACTGTGGTCCGTTATCGCAGGCAATTTCCTTTGGTATTTCGAGCTTGCAAATTATGTTTTTCCATAGTAAATCGACCACTTTGCGCTTACCAATTTTTTGGTAAGGACCTACTTAAACAAATTTAATAAAATAATCAGTTAAAATTAGAAGAAACCTTACCTTTCCGGGCCCTGGTGGCAGCAACCCAACTATATGCATCCCCCATTTCATGAATGGCCAAGGGGATAGTATCGAATGCAAGAGTTCTGGCGATTGGTGCACCAATTGTGCATAGCGCTGATACTTGGCGCATTTCGGATCAAATAACTTCGCATATTGCTCCATCCAGGCCAGTAGTATCCGACCCTAACTAATTTTAGGACCAACGAATCTGCACGGGAGTGGTTCCCCCAAATTCCTTCATGAACATCTCCCATGATGTAGTAGCCTCGGAGGCTCATAAACACCGGGCCAACGGGCCTTGGAATGACCTTCTATATGACTGCCCTCCCCAGTAGTTGTAACAAGCTACTTAGGTGCAGAGTGCCCAGGATGCCTTCGGGCAGCTTTTCGTGCTCAAGGTAATCGATGATCTCATTCCTCCAATCCCAAACTAGGTTGGTTGTATTTACTTCACAATACCCGTCCGCATCTAGTATCGAATGCATAAGTTGAACGACAGCACTGGAATCCAGTGCCCTCATATCTATGGATGATCCCAGATTGGCCAATGCATTTGCTTCTACGTTTTCTTCTCTGGATGTGGGACCACTCCCTGAACCATGCGATCAAAGTTTGAACTTAATCATATACCGTTGCATGCGTTCCTCCTTTGTGTCAAAAATTCCATACACTTGATTCACTACTAGTTGGGAATCATATTTGATTTCAATGACATCGAAATTTAGACCCCGGGCCAATTCGAGTCCTGCAATCAATGTCTCATACTCGACTTCATTGTTAGTCAAAGGAACAGTTTTTATGGCCTGCCTCAGGGTTTCCTCCGAAGGCGTTATTAGGACCACCCCAAGCCCGGACCTTTTCACATTAGAAGCTCCATCCGTGAACAGGGTCTAAACTTCTGATGTCGTTTCCGACATCATCACCAATTCTTTTGCTGATGAAGGCAGTAGCCCGAGACTGAAATCTGCCATGAAGTCAGCCAAAACTTGTGATTTGATCGCAGTTCTAGGATTATACTCAATATAAAATTCACTAATTTCAACTACCCATTTGGCCAGCCTACCTGACAACTTAGGTTTGTGAATGACATTCCATAGGAAAAAGGTTGTCACCACGGCTATAGGGTGGCATTTAAAATAAGGCCTAAGCTTTTGAGAGGAGACTACGAGAGCTAAGGCCAACTTTTCGAGGTACGAATAATGATTTTTCACTCTCGTCAAAATTTTGTTAACATAATAGATAGGAGATTGTGTACCTTCGTCCTCCTAGACTAGAACGACACTTACCACTACCTCTGAAACCGCTAAGTATATTAGCAATTGTTTGCCTTCCTCCGGGTCGTCACACTTGCTAAGTTGAACCTAGCAAGGAGTTTTGTTGCCGGAATGATGCTTCTAGTTAACTTGGCTTGTTCCAGCACTCTCCATTGAATGATGTTGGCTAAACTTCCTGGGTCAACCAAAACACATTTAATCTTGCAATATAGAACTTTAAGAGAAATTACTAGGGCGTCGTTGTGCGGCAGAAGAAGTCCATCAGTGTATTCTTATGTGAAGGTGATGCCGTCTTTGTTGACTTCCCAGAGCCTCTTGCTATGAGTCAACGATACCTTTGTTTTTCTTGTTGCCGAGAAGGTTACACCGTTGTTCTTGTTACCCTCGAAAATCATGTTGATATTTAGTCGAGGAGGGTCTTTCCCTATCTTCGAGGGCTTTGCGTTGTCTCGGTAGCGGCCGTAATTTTTCTTAGCCCGGTCGCTTAAGAATTCCCTAAGATGGCCGTTTTTCAACAGTGTTTCTACCTCATCGCGCAGATGTCGACATTCCCATTTCGGTGGATATTAGTCCCATGATGTTCACACCATAATTAGGATCCCTTTGGTTGGGATCATACCTCATCGGCCTTAGGAATCGTGCTTCCTTTATGTTCCTCATCACCGATACCAGCTCCTCTATGCTGACATTGAAATTATATTCGGACAGTCTGGGAGAAGTGGAATCCTAGGAACTCGATACCTCTTTATCCTACAATGACATGTTGTTCCGGCCGCGGTCAACCTTCTATCGAGGGCGAACATATCCACCGACCTAGACCCCTTGACGAGGCATCCTTTGGCCTTCTTGTAGGGAAAGAAACGACCCTTAGAAGACTGCCGATCTGCATCAAATTCATCTTTTGATTTATCCCTGCTGTTTTCTCGATCCCGACCTTTAGTTGATGCCGGGAACCCGAGCTGACCATCTTCTATCTTTATTTTTGATTCGTAGCCATTATGGACATCCGCCCATGTGGTTGCTTTGAACTCGAGCAAGCTTTCTTTCAGCTTTCAAGAAGCGTCAGAGCTCCTCGAGTTCAACCCCTTAGTAAATGCCGCAGCTGCCCATTCATGTGGCACGAGCGGTAACAACATCCTTTTTTGGAACCGGATCACGAAGTCACGCAGCAATTCGGACTCTCCTTGCAAAATTCTGAATATATCCGCCTTCTGGGCTTGGACCTTCCTAGCCCCGACATGGGCCTTGATGAAAGAATCTACGAGCATCCCAAATGAATCTGTTGAGTGTTCGGGTAAGAGTGAATAACATGTGAAGGCCCCCATCGTGAGGGTTTCTCCGAATTTGTTCAGCAGGACAGACTCAATTTCATGTTGATCCAAGTCGTTTTATTTCACCACCATTGTATAGGTTGTGATGTGCGCCTGAGGGTCTAAAGTCCTATTATAGTTTGGTATGTCCGGTATTTTGAACCGTTTCAGAATCAATTCTGGTGTTGCCCTCAGTTTGAACGGCAATTGGGTGTACTTCTTCGAGTCTGGGCCCTTCAGCACTGGTGGTGCGCCCAGAATCTGGTCCATCCGAGCATGGAACTCTTTCGCGTTCTGATCCATCCGCTCGTTCATTTCCCTCATGAACCGCATGAGCTCGATTTTGAAGGGATCATTGATGTTGTCTTTACCGAATTCATTGCCGATCTTCCTGGCTCCGTCGAAGCCGACCTTACCCGTCGGGGTGTTTTTCTCAACTCTTTGTGCTGTTTGATTTGCGGGAGCACCGAGAGGAACATGGACTCTTCAATTCGCGTTGTTGGAAGCGCCTGATAATGCCTGCTTCAGTTCTGTCATGGTATGTCTTGCCTTGAGAGATGGCCCATGATGGTCTTTTGATGCTCTCTCAAGATCCTTACTATTTCCGCAACATGCTCATCCTCTCGTCATCAGGAATTGTCTCCTGCACATGTGGGGGATATCACCCGGCATGGACCGGAGTTGCTACGTCCTCCTCGTTGCGGGTGTCACTGATCGAATCCTCGTGTTGAGGCAGATTTTGTTGTGCCTCAATGTTGTGTGATGTTGACATCATTAGTTTCCTTTTTTTTTTTTTTATGATTTTTGCTACGAAACAAAGAATCAAACAAGTTAGTAATAGATGCAAGGATCAACTCAATTACGCAACTGTTTAAGCCCCACGGTGGGCGTCAAATTATTTACCTGTAAAATGATACAATTGAATTTGTTACGTAATTTATAAACAAGCGAACTGATTTGATGCAAAAATGATTTAAGAACAATGTTAGATAAAAAATAAGAATAATAGCATAAGTTTGTCAGAGATTTTCCATGTCCTGTAATGGTTGTTGAAGTCACTATTATAGCTATACTTAGGGAATATAGTCCTAGGATCAAGCCCCTTTTAAATGACAATAATGAAGGTTATTGATGAATATATAACGGCGTGCCATAAATGCCAAAATTATCCGCAACAGCTGCGTATTTAATACTGAGGAATATTCTTCATTAAATGTCATCTGGTGACAATTACTTGTTTGTTTCCGTTGATTATGTTCCATCGGGATCTACCCGGTGCCAACTGAAGTTGTTGTCCTCGGTCTTGGTTTTTCACTCGCTTCATCTTCCGTCTACCTACGGTTCCACGTATCACGCTATCATTCGAGCATTTAATATAAATCATTATCCACGATCTAAAAGAAGTAGAGCCATTTTTATCGCTACACTAAAATTATATCAATGAGATTCAACTGTTTGTATATATACGAAAATACTCCTTATTTGTTTTTTCTTTTATTATTTACACAATATAATATTTTATATATGATGTTGCTCCAGTCCGGCTGATACCATTGTAGATTCAAAGATTTATCTTAAATTTGGTTCGTCGCTGTCATCTGAACCTCTATTGTATTGTAATAATTACAATTCATTTTCTTTTCTTTGGGTTAAAGTACTCCTTAGGTCTGTTTCTTACCTAACAGGGCTGACTGTTTCGATGCGAGCCATGCCTAAAAACATTTCTTAAAGTCATGCAAATTCATTCATCTCTTACTAATATAATTAAGGTTGTTGACAAAAAGTTAGGTTTCATTCGAGAACTTAAAATATATATCACGTTGAATAAGATTTGTCCAAATTTTTATAATATTCATGAATAATCCTCTTAGCCTAAATTTAGCGGTTGTTTGTTCGATCACCAGATTATACTTTCCAAATGCTACCTTAGCTCTAAGATCTAATTTTATAATTATTCATTGTAATATGTATAACAAATTAAAAATGGAATACTTTATTATTCTAATAAAAGATTACGTTTAACTTAGTTTTCGTGCATTCCACTCTTACAGAAAGAGATGGAAATAGTAAACCAGATTACGAAAAGTGGAAAGGGTGTTTCTTCAATTAGTCAAGGCAATAATTTGATAAAACAACCATCCCTAAAGAACATAAAAAGTAAAATACTTAGAAATTTCCAATCTAAAATGGAATATTTGCATAAAATCGTGGGGACAAGTGAGGTACAAGACAGCTAATAAATTCTTTGGTATTATTCTTTCTAGCCTAATCCGGCAAGATATGGACCAAACTCCAAATTTAAACGCAACGCGTACGAGAATTTAGGTATGAAAAGCTCCTTTTAAGGACAAAAACATTAGGAACTGTACGAACAGACAACTTAGGACAATCTTAGACGATATTGAAATGGCAGAACATTTTCATTTTGAAATCATGAAATACTGGAAAAACTTAGTATTCATTTAAATGCAACTTCACGTACACTTTTATCACTTAACAATGATCAATTACAGTATACTATCACCTCAATTCATTGCTTAACATGGTTAATTAGTGTTATCTAATATAAACATAAGGTGTGAGCACTCCAATGACAGAGCCAGAATTTTCACTCAGGGGGTCAAAATACAAAAAATATATACAGTCAAACCTCTCTACAACAACATCCCTATATAACAACACTTTGCTATAAAAGTCAAGCTTTTTCATGAACCAATTTTCATGTTATGTTATAATACATGTCTTCTATAACATCACTTCTTTATAACATCAAACAATATTCGGAACAAACGAGTCTGATATAAAGAAGTTTGACTGTATATAAATTACCTAACTACAGAATGAAATTTTTTTCGATAAAAGGATATTAGTTAATACCCCTTAAATACATGTGACTCGGCCACGACATATATCTCTTATATATTAATACACTATCATTTTGGGCACCTTCTGTAGTGGAATGGCCAAGAAAGAAAGTGACAACTGACGATACAAATTGCTATATATTAATCAGGTTAAGGCTTAGAACTTAAGCATCTATTGAGTATTAGTTGTGACTTGTGATGGCCAGCTCACTTCTTTGTTCTTGGAGATGTTAAACTATTAGTCAATTATCCTTTCTTGTTTGGTATGTTACCGGCAAATCAGACTGCTTTACTTTGTATTATGTTTTCCTGTATAGATCAATAAAATTCAGACGGACAATATTTATTCAATTAAATTTATCTCAGGCCAAAAAAAAAAAAAATTAACCTTAGAAAATTAAAATATAAATTGACTTTGTAATCGAAAATTTATTACTTTTTTTTCCAATTAATTAATAATTTCATATTTAAATATTGAAATTGACGGTTTTCCTATTATTTCCTAATGCACATAAGAATATTAATGAGATGCCGACAATGTTAATATGTTATGCAAGTGTTACCCTGTAATGTATCGTATTGATCTGCCGTTGATATAGTTATATTAAATGTTGCAAATTTCATTTGTTAAACTATTGTGAGTGCCCCGGAAATTAAGGTTTACATAAAAGACAGAAAGACGAAATTAAAGGGAAAGTCTCGTAAGATAAAGTTGTAGGTGATGATGTAGAATTCTCACTAAATAAACACGCCCGTCCACCTTCCACATGATGATGAGTTTTGGTTATTTTGTTTTGTGGAGGAGGTCTCAGTCTATTTTCCTTTTTATTTTTTTATCTTATTAATAACTGGTCGGAAAAATAATCATTTTAATATTTGTGTTAAGGTAAACTATCTATATTATATCTATTGGAATGTATTCTTCCCGAGATATACGTAAATAAGTGATACTTTGTGCATCGGGATACTTTTTTTTTAATTATTATTATTATTATTAAATGCATATTACCTCTTATCCGCACATTCATAAAGTGACTCTTCCCACCAAAACTCAGATAAATAAAAAAACCACTTAATATTATTGGTCTCTATTGGAATTTGAACTCCTTTTTCTCTTTATGTTTAAGGTGTATGTCGTGTAATTTTTCTATTTTTATATATTATCAGGTTAAGCTAGTTAATTTTGCAAATCAAACATAATTTGATAACCCAATAAAATAAAATAATAACCTGCAATAGCCAATAAATTTGCTTAATGTATAAAAAACTGTGGTTTGCTTTGAAACTCTTTTCTCGTTTAGCTCAAAGATCATTATAATAAGTGTACGTCTATTTGAAATTTTCTATTTAAGAAAAAGAAGCATTTACAAATTCAAATCTTTCATAAACTCAATAGTATAATAAACTACAAAAATTCTACAGTTCCACATTTATGAGACTAAATCCAAGTTTTATGATAGCTTCCAGAAGGAATGGACCACAAAACCAAACCATATCTTGGTGGGGTTGTGGAGTCCTCATTCATGTTAGTATAATTTCCAAAAAAAATATATAAAAAAAATAAAAAAATCAACTCCTTGTAATGTCCATTGTACCCTTACAAAAGTTGTTGGAATTGCATTTGAATTTTCTTGTTAGTGTACACCTCCATTTGTAGTGTTCAATATTTGATTTACTTAAAAGACCTTTCTTTGTATAGTTGGAGGTTGCCCTAATCTTGAAATTAGAAGGTTAGTTTTATCAATTCTTAAAGGACGAATTCTAGAAACAAAATTTCTAAAAAATGATACATTTACTTTTTTGGGATTCTTTTTGAAAAATAGAAACAACAAGAATATACTCAATATATTCCTACAATATGGCGTCTGGAGAAGGTATTGTGTGCACAGATCTTACCCCTACCTTGTACAGGTAAAACGATTATTTCCGACAGACCCTTGGCTCTCAGTAGGTTTGAAAAGAAAAAAAAAAGGTGTAAAGAAGCCATATTGAGACTTGAGAAAAAGAGAGCTCTAAATGTTCATGCTTCTTAAATTTTTGTTTCCAAATAGTTAAATTGTAAGGTCGTCTAGTTTTGTATTTTCTCTTTTCTTGGGTTGTAAGTAAGATAAAATTGATAAGCCTAACGTTCTACTAGAAATTTGATTAAAAGAAACTCTATGCTAGGATTGGTATTGCTTAACTCATTGTTTAAATAATTAAGACACTTTAAAACAAGTAGAGTTAACAAGAAAATGTTTTGCTTTATTTATAAGTTTGTCTTCCATTTGTAAACTTGTAGTGCATATATGTCCTCCAACTTTGTATACTAGCTATTCTTAGTCGGGATTTTTTGTTTCTTCTTCTTCTTCTTTTATTATTTATTTGACATTTTGATTCTCTTGTGTGCAATGTTTAGAAACTTCCTCAATCTAGCAAACCTAAATTGTTAAAATACCAATGGTTGACCTTCCCATTCATGCAGTCGCTCGACGTGGATTCCTTAACCACCAATTTTTATTTCTTCTTGTTTGTGGCAAATCAGAACTTGAATTAGTCGGCTGTTTGACACTTTAGTTTCTTTTAATTTTTTTGTTCAGTATCAAATATTTATATTGAAGTTTCGACTAATTTAATTTTGCACAGCGTACTAAATGAAAAAGTGCCTTTGCATATATATATATAGTTTTTTTCATTTTCAGAACTCAAATTCGATACCACAAATTAAGAGTGGAAGCTTCGACACTTTAATTATGGAATGGGTCAGGGTGGAAGCTGCAATTATTAAAACCACTCACATGGTCTTTTATTCTTTCTTGAATAGATATCGACATAATCACTACTAGTATTGTTGAAGGAATTGTTACAAATTTGATGAAAAAAGAAGATCAGGCGAGCATTTTTTTTTCGTCAAATATTTAACAAACTTCGTATATTAGATTTGATGGAACTGCGAAAAGATTTAACTAGAAATACAAGAAAGTTCATCAAATCGCAACAACAAAAAACTTCATTAGACACAAAAATAATAAAAATTACACTTCGAAAAGTTGCATAGTTCCGTGAAAATAGACCAATACAGCAAAAACACCTCCAAATATGAGTTTTCGCTAAATTATTTTTTTCTTTCGAAGTTTTGGTCAAATCTACATACATAGTTTACTAAATATTTGACGAAAACTAAAAGTGATTATTTTTAATAAACTTAAATGGCCATAACTACTCAAGATTATATTTATGGGACTATCTTGAACCTATATCCCTAAACATAAGGGACTAGTTTTGTCACTTCCTCTCTTTTATTTGACGATATTTATATTAAAAATACAAAGATCCTTGGCGAAAGATCGTTTGTCTTATTTATTCTTTAAAAATAAATTTTACAACAGTGCAAATTCATAATTTAATCATTTTATAATATTTAGAAAGAGAAACTTAAGAATTTCTAATACATAGAAATTCAAAATCAACTAAATTTTGATTATTAAATCAAGTCCTACTAATTACAATTTCAAATTCAATTCGGATTTACCTTATACTGATGCTAACAGAATGAAGAGCTTGAAACAGTTTTCGTTCGAAGTAGAATTTCTATGGCTAAACGGTATCTGTAGAGAAAGATAATAGTAATATAAAAAAGAAGTCTTTGTAATTAGGTATTAGCCAAGTTAGTTAGCATAGTTAGTGTTAATTAGTTAATTAGTTGGTTAATCTAACTACATGTATATATACCTACACTACTCATTGTAAAAAGGAATTTTTCCAAATTATCTAATACACGCTCATTTCTCTCTCTACTCTAGCATCTCTCTATCTCTTCTCTGTACTCTCAATTCTCTCACAGAATCATTCAATTCCTCTTCTTCTTCTTCTTCAACCGAGCTTGAGTATTAACTCAAGAATAATTTCATGGTATCAGAGCAGGATTAAACTAAAGTTTAAATTCATCAAATCATCATCTTGATTCTTTAGGTCAAAACCAGAAATCAAGAGAATTTGACAAAAAATTCAAATCTGGATCGATTCTTGAAATTCTTGGTAAAGCATGGGTGAACATGGGCAACACGCTGTGCCACCGGTGATTCCAGCTGCAACACCGACTCAAGGAGGTTTGCATGTACTCGATTTCAACTATCCATTCTTCTTGAGCCCCTCGGATGTAAGTGGTATACAAATTATTTCTTTCCAGCTCACTGGGATTGAGAATTACTCACTATGGTTTAGATCTATGAGAATGGCCTTGTTAGGTGGAAATAAGCTGGGTCTTGTTGATGGAACTTGTGTGAAAGTTTTCCAGAAAATCTGTGGAATCACTGGGAAAGGTTAAATGCGATAGTGTTATCTTGGCTTATGAATTCAGTAAGTAGTGGATTGTTGGGAGGAATAATGTATGCTTCTAGTGCACAGGCTGTTTGGAATGACTTGCATGAAAGGTTTGACAAGGTTGATGGAGCAAGATCATATAACTTACACAAAGAAATATCTACATTCAGTCAAGGTACAACATCTGTTTCTGCTTATTTTTCAAGGTTAAAGGATCTATGGGAGGAGTTTGAAGCTCTAGTACCAGCACCAGGGTGTGACTGTCCAAAGTCAAGAGAATTCGTGATTCACTTACAAAAATTAAAGTTGTTTCAATTTTAATGGGGTTGAATGACTCGTATGGACAGGCCCGGAGTCAAAATTTATTATTGAGTCCAATGCCATAAGTGAATCAAGCATATGCTATGGTAATTAGTGATGAAAGTCAAAAAACAGTTGCCAACAGTGCTGGTGTATTAGGGGCGAATCTACTGCAGGAACTGGTCAGTTTGATGTGGCTATGTATACTAAGGCTGGTGGAAACTATCAGAGAAATAGGAAAAAATTCAATTTGTTTTGTGAGGTGTGTAAGATGAAAGGACATTCAAAAGAAAATTACTACAAAGTGGTAGGATATCCTCTGGAATTTAGAACAAAAAGGAGAAATATGAATACTCATAGTGCATACAATGTGATGTCTGATGCAAGTGTACAAAGCAGTCAAGGTTTAATGTGTAACTGGAATGAGGACAATTCTCAGAATTCTCAACTAGCTGGGGGTACAATGACTGATAACAGCTCCCAGAAAATTAGCCAACTGGGCAATGTGCCGTGGATGGGAAACTGTATATTCACTAAGGAGCAATATGATCATTTATTGCATCTGCTCAATAAAGAAGGGGTCAGTTCAAATTCTTCAACACCAGCCGCCAATGCAGTAGGTATTCCTCATGCCTTATTAGCTTCTAGTTTATTAAATGATTGGATCATTGATACTGGAACTACAAATCATATAGTAGCTGACTTAGAACTGTTAAAAGAATTCTCATCAGTCCAACCAAGTCACCAAAAGAAAGTACATTTGCCTAATGGAGAGACTACACAAGTAACTCACATAGGCACTAGCAAACTAATAGAAAATGATACAATAACAAATGTATTCTACATTCCTCAATTTAAATACAATCTACTATCTGTCTCTAAAGTAACAAAAGAGTTAAGGTGCTCAGTTTCTTTCTTTCCTGATTTTGCATATTTCAGGAACTCTTCAGTGGGAGGGTGAAAGCGATTGGTAAAGAACACAGTGGGTTATACATACTCAGTAGACAAAACTTGTCAAGAAATAATGCAATTAGTCTAACTACTAGTGATACACATATCAATAAAGGAATTAGTTCAAATGAGATTGATCTTTGGCATAGAAGACTTGAGCACGTATCTCCTGTAGTTCTCAAGAAAATTCTTCATGTAAATGTGCAAAATATTGCTGACAGAATAGATTTGTGTACTACTTGTCGTGTGCAAAGTAAACTAGAAATTCATTCCCTTTTAGTAGTATAAAAACTTCAACTATTTATGAGCTAGTTCATATGGACTTGTGGGGTCCTTATAAAGTTCCTACTGTTGAAGGTAATAGGTTCATCTTGACTATAGTAGATGATTTCTCTAGAATGACTTCGATATTCTTAATAAAGCTGAAATCTGATGTTTGTGTAAGTGTACAACAATTTGTTACATTTGTGAAAACACAGTTTGGTGTAATTATAAAGACAATAAGAACAGATAATGGTTCTGAATTTGTTAACATAATCTGTGAAAGTTTCCTTAAAAAACTAGGAATAACTCATCAAAAAATATGTCCTTGTACTCCTCAACAGAATGGAGTAGCTGAGAGAAAAGATATACATATCTTAGAATTAACTAGAGCAATCAGGTTTCAAGCTAACATCCCAATTCAATTCTGGGGATACTGTGTAATGGCTGCAGTATATATAATAAATAGAGTTCCTAGTACCGTTATTGACAACAAAAGTCCTTTTGAAAGGTTGTATGCTAAGAAACCAGAACTACAACATCTTAAAGTAATTGGATGTTTGTGCTATGCAAAAATAATAAATCAAAATGATAAACTATTGCCTAGAGAAAAACCATCTGTACACATGGGATATGCAGCAACTCAAAAGGGATATGTTTTATATGATTTAATAGAGAAAAGGTTCTTCGTAAGCAGGGATATTCAATTTAGAGAAAATATATTCCCTTTTGAGACTAAACAGAATAATAATAAATCTTATTCAGTCAACCAGATTTAACAAAATTTTTAATGCAAAGTACAGACCAAATTTTACAAAGGACAAACATAGAGAGTAATATTAATTTACATCAACAACAAGATATAACAACTTCTGATATACAAGAACAGTCTATTGTAGAAACTGAGCAAAATAACAGTCAACAAATATCAACTACAGATAATACTGAAAATGTTACTCAACAGGTTAACTCCCAACCTAATATAAGAAAGTCAAATAGAGGGAAGAAACCACCCATATGGATGAAAGATTTTGTATCATTAAATGTACAACACAGTAAACCTCATGAAATATCAAAATATATCACATATGAACACTTGAGTCCTAAGTATCAATCATATTTAACAGAAGCATTAACAACTAGTGAACCTACTCTGTATTCAGAAGTTATTAAAGATCCCAAATGGATAGATGCTATGAAAGCAGAAATTGAAGCACTCCAAAATAATCACACATGGGATATAGTTTCCTTGCCTCCAAACAAATTTCCAATAGGATGTAAATGGATTTATAAAGTCAAGTATAAAGCAGCAGGAAGTGGAAAGGTATAAAGCCAGGTTGGTAGCTAAAGGATTTAGTCAAAAGGAAGGGATAGATTATAAAGAAACATTCTCACCAGTTATAAAAATGAAAACTGTAAGAACTATTCTAGCTATAGCAGCTACAAATAAATGGCACATACATCAAATGGATGTATATAATGCCTTCTTACAAGGGGACTTACTAGATGAGATTTATGTGGAATTTCCACAGGGGTTCACAAGTCAGGGGGAGAACAAAGTATGTAGACTTGTGAAATCATTATATAGTTTAAAACAAGCATCCAGACAGTGGAATGCTAAACTAACAGAAGCTTTAATAAAGAATAAGTTTCAGCAAAGTCAATATGATCAGTCATTGTTTTTTAAGAGAACTACTGAAGGTATTACGATGGTATTAATATATGTATATGACATGCTTGTAACTGGTAATTCATTAAAGTTAATTGAAGAAACTAAGGCACATTTACAACAATTCTTCAAATGAAAGATTTAGGAGAATTAAAATATTTTCTAGGAATAGAGTTTGCTAGATCAAAACAAGGAATTCAAATGCATCAAAGAAAATATGCATTAGAGTTAATCTCTGAAACTGGTATTGCAGCAGCTAAGCCAGCAATAACCCCTCTTGAAGCAAACATAAAACTTACAACGACAGAATATGATGATCATATAAACAAAACAAAAACAAATGTATTAATTAGTGAAGAGTTAGCAGATATAGTTTCTTATCAAAGGTTGAAAGGCAAACTATTATATTTAACAATGACAAGACCAGATATATCCTTTAGTGTTCAAACACTAAGTCAATTTTTACAAAAACCAAAAAAATCTCACATGGAAGCTGCTCTAACAATTGTTAAATACATTAAGAACAATCCAGGGCAAGGAATACTTCTATCAAGTAATTCCAACAACACTATATCAGCTTATTGTGATGCAGACTGGGCTGCATGTCCCTTCTCAAGAAAGTCAGTTTTAGGATACTTAGTTAAATTTGGAAACTCTTTAATATCGTGGAAATCCAAGAAACAAACAACAGTTTCAAGAAGCTCAGCAGAAGCTGAGTACAGAAGCCTTGCAACAACAGTGGCATAAATTACTTGGCTAACTGGTTTATAACAAGAACTGGGTGTTGATATCAGCTTGCCAATTGAAGTGTTCAGTGATAGTAAAGCAGCAATACAAATCACAGCAAATCCAATATTTCATGAAATGACCAAACACATTGAAATCGACTGTTATTTTATCAGAGAAAAATCATTCAAGGCCTTATCAAAACAACATATATATCAACAAAGGAACAACCTCCTGACATTTTAACCAAAGGACTTAACAAAATGGAGCATGAATATCTTTCTTCCAAGCTAGGAATTTTTGATGTTTTTTCAGTATCTAGCTTGAGGGGGAGTGTAGAGAAAGATAATAGTAATATAAAAAAGAAGTCTTTGTAATTAGGTATTAGTCAAGTTAGTTAGCATAGTTAGTGTTAATTAGTTAATTAGTTGGTTAATCTAACTACATGTATATATACCTGCACTACTCATTGTAAAAGAGACTTTTTCCAAATTATCTAATACACGCTCATTTCTCTCTCTACTCTAACATCTCTCTATCTCTTCTCTGTACTCTCAATTCTCTCATAGAATCATTCAATTCCTCCTCCTCTTCTTCTTCTTCTTCTTCTTCTTCAACCGAGCTTGAGTATTAACTCAAGAATAATTTCAGTATCCAGCTCTACAGCCTCAAAGAGCAGTACGGAAAAAATCATACTCAAATGGCCTCCCGAACTAGAAACATGCTGCATGAACTTCAGGACCACAACAGACCTAGAAGCGGGGACAGATGGCATGGTCATAATCCCAACGCTTTGACAGACTCAACCACCCGTCGATCAGGCGAATGCAACAGCTCTTTCTCCTTTGGAAGTGATGTATGATCAAATTACTAATGAACACCCTAACCAACCTAGTCATTAATCCAATAGTCTGGAACTGTAGAGGCTCGTAAAATGCAGAATTTAGGCGCTGATTTTGATCTCTTCTAGATAACCATAGGCCAGTCCTTGTAATACTATTAGAAACACACATGCAAGACCATACTAATCTTAGGGATGACTTCCAGTTCACTGATATGTCTCAAGTCTTAGAGAATGGGCTCTCTTGAGGTATAGTTATTCCGTGGCATCGCGATTTAGTTAATGTGGATGAATTTCGCATGTATGAGTGGGAACTACATTGCATGGTTCAGGTATGGCCTTTTACTACCAAATGGTTTTTTTCTTCCATTTATGCTAGCACATCTATTGTATCTCGCAATATTTTCTGGAACAATTTAATGTGTTTACATGACAACTATAAGGGACCCTGGCTAGTAAGGGGACTTTAATGAAGTTCTACGAGCTGCTGAGAAATTTGGGGGAAACCCTATTAGCAACAGACGTGCAGATTCATTTGCAAAATGTATTAACTACTGTAACCTTATAGATTTAGGTTTTAAGGGTAGTTGTTTCACATGGTCTATAAGCGTCGTCACGGTTACACCATTCTAGAAAGACAGGAACGCATTCTGGCAAACTACGAATGGCTTAAACTTTTCCCAGAAGTTGTGGTCCAACACCTACCTCGAACTCATTCTGATCATTGTCCATTACTAATATCTCTAGAAACAAAGCGTACTCCTTGTAAAAATATTTTTCGTCTATAATCTATCTGGGCAACTCACTAGTTTGAGTAACCATCCTTCACTTTTAGATGCCATCCAAGTTTTCCAGCAAGATATCCTTACTCGGAATAAAGAAACTTTTGGAAATATATTCGTTAAAAAAAGAAAGCTTCTTGCTCGATTAAATGGAATCAAATCATCCATTCATTATCCCACGAGTAGTTTCTTGCAAAATATATAGATCCAACTCACAAATGAATATAGTAGTATACTTAGGTTAGATTTTTTTTTCTTAGAAGTTAAAATCTAGAACAAATTAGCTAAATGACGGAGACGCTAACACAAAGTTCTTCTACATGACGACCTTACAAAGACGTAGACGAAACCGTATTACCGCCCTTCAAGATAGTGTAGGCAACTGGCGCTTTGACCCAACAGAAATCCAAAATTCTATCCTCCGATACTACAATTCCCTCTTCACTATAGAACAAGCTTTTTTCGATAGACTCTACCCTCCTATTTATAACAGTTGCTTAAGTCCTGAGGATCAAGCCACTTTATCCTCCCTTCTCAAGGATATTGAAGTTACTCAAGTCCTCTCCCTCCTTTAAACTATTCAAATTCCCAGTTACTGATGACTTACTCCCATATTTTTTTCAAGATTACTAGTTGGAGGTGGGTTCAAATGTTACTGCTTTTTGTCACAAAGTATTTACGGATAATACCATTCCCCCTAAAATAAATAAAACTTATTTGTGCCTCATACCCAAGATAAAAAATGTTGTCTCAATTGCTCAATTCTGACCGATTAGCCTTTGCAATACTATCTATAAGCTAATTATAAAAAAATTTATTTAGTAGGATCAAGCCCCTATTACATAAAATTATAGGACTCACTACATCCCGTTTTCAACAAGGAAAGCGCGCTTCGAAGAACGCGATCGTTGTCTAAGAAATTCTCACACATTTCCGCAAAACATGGGGTAAACAAAGCCATATGCTTCTAAAACTAGATCTAGTAAAAACCTTCGACATGTTAGAATTGTCCTTCATTCATCGTACGCTCTTCTTTTTTAATATCCCACCCACAATAATTACGCTAATCATGTCCCGCATCACGACCATATCAACCTCATTGATAAATGGAACAAGGACAATTTTTTTCAATCGTCTCGAGGCATTCACCAAGGCGATCCCCTCTCCCTCTATATTTTTATTATGTGCATGGAAATGCTTTCGCGTAGCATCTTCACATCGGTAGACTTTCTTCTCTGAAAGCCTATTAAAATTTCACGAAATGGACCTGAACTCTCTCATCTTTTTTTAGCCGACGACATCATTCTGCCCTCTAAAATAACTAACAAAAGCTGTCATGCCATAATTGACATGCTTAATAACTTTAACAAAATTTCAGTCCAAAAATAAATTTCTAAAAGTCAAAGATTTTCATCTCAAAGAATTGCACTGACGGTTATAAGGCCTATGTGCTCTCATGCTTTATGTCATGGGCGGCTTTCCAACCATGCCCCATGACCCCTTGTACGCGCCCCGTGGCGTCCCAGCAAGCCTCTCAACGCCTAGAGCCACGGACGGTCCCGTGGTCTTGGCCGCGCCAAGTGACAAGCGCGCATGTGCCTCTGTCGCCCCCACCAATTTCCCTCGTGAGCGCCCAGCCACAAGCAGCTGACAACGGACCTGTTTCTACCCCTGTAGAAAACTAAGTCCTTTTCCTTGTATTATTAGAGTAGTTTTCATTCCATGTACTTTCATTATGTTTCTCTAGCATATTCTAGTCTACTCCTGTAACTAGGGTTTATTTTTTTTAAGCATTATTAAGGGGGATCAAGCAATCAAACATTTTTCTAGCAAGCAATTCTCTGTACTGGTGTCTCTCCCCCTCGACACCGCATTGCTCTCTTTGTAATAGCTTTCATTAATTCAATCAAGCTTTCATTCAATTCTCATTAATGTTCTCTCACATTGTTGGCAATGGTTTTCCTGCACGACACTGACAATCTCGTCTAGCGTGCAGCGAGGACCTCACTTGGCGAACAGCAACCTCCTTGACATCGGTTGCTTAGCCTTACGTCGCCCTTCCAAAGAACCTCAGGAAG
>MDKI01045256.1:0-12503 GCA_005239505.1 Nicotiana paniculata
CCCCCCCCCCCCATTTCTCTTATTTTCTTCCCCAAATTTTCCCCAACTCTCTCTCAACACTTTCCTCTCCTCTTCTCTATTTCCCTCACACAAATTACATTCCCCACCCCGCGCCACCACCGTCGTTGCCTGCCTCATCGTCGCTGCCCACCGCCCACCAGTGGACTGCCGCCCCTCTCTTTTTTTCTCCACCTAAAAAAAATCTAGGTTTGAATTATAACCCATTTCTTTGTTATTTCCAGCTTTTGTTTCAATTATTTCAACATTGTAGTTTATTGTTTAAATTAGTATTTCAATTTTTTGAACATTGTATTTTATTGAGGACTAGAATATAGGTCTTGTTTTAATTAATTTTGTTAATTAATTTTATAAAGTAATTAGTTTAATTAGTGTTGAATTTAGTTTAGTTAGATTTGATTTATAATTTGTATTGTCTTGATAGTTTAGTTAGAATCTAGGGTTTAGGATATGAATTGAAATTTTAGTTTACAAATTGGACTTGTAGTTTATAAATTGAAATTTTAGGATATGAATTGAACTTTTAATTTATGAATTGAACTTTTTGGATATGAATTGAATTTTTAGTTTATGAATTGAACTTTTAGTTTATAAATTGAAATTTTAGGATATGAATTGAACCTTTTGGATATGAATTGAATTTTTAGTTTATGAATTGAACATTTAGTTTATGAATTGAACTTTTAGTTTATAAATTAAAATTTTAGGATATGAACTGAACTTTTAGGATATGAATTGGACTTTTAGTTTATGAAATGGAATTTTAGTCTATGAATTGGACTTGTAGTTTATAAATTGAAATTTTAGGATACAAACTGAACTTTTAATTTATGAATTGAACCTTTTGGATATGAATTGAATTTTTAGTTTATGAATTGAACTTTTTGGATATGAATTGGAATTTTAGTCTATGAATTGGACTTGTAGTTTATAAATTGATATTTTAGGATATGAATTGAATTTTTAATTTATGAATTGAACTTTTAGTTCATGAATTGAACCTTTAGTTTATAAATTGAAATTTTAGGATATGAATTGGACTTTTAATTTATGAATTGAACCTTTTGGATATGAATTTAATTTTTAGTGAATGAATTGAACTTTTAATTTATAAATTAAACTTTTAGTTTATAAATTAAAAGTTTAGGATATGAATTGAATTTTTAGTGTATGAATTGAACTTTTAGTTTATAAATTGAACTTTTAGTTTATAAATTGAAATTTTAGGATATGAATTGAACTTTTAGGGTATGAATTGAACCTTTAGGAAAGCTCCCGGATCTCAGTCCGTAGTCCCAATTTAAATATGCTATGCAGTACAGGGGAGAAGCTCCCAGATCTTGGTCCGTAGTCCCATTTTAAATATGCAATGCAGTACAGGGGGAAAGCTCTCGGATCTCGGTCCGTAGTCCCAATTTTTATATGCAATGCAGAAGTATGTTGGATACGACTTAATTAAACAGTTCAGGAAAAACAACAAGCAAGAATAAAGTAAAAACTACCTAAGCATGGTGCAACTAGTAGCAAATAAGAGGAAATCAAGTAAGGACAGGTAGACATGCTTATTATTAAGCTAACTACTCAGTTAAGCCAGAAAACAGTAATATAGGAATGAAAATTAGTGATTGCATGGAAGGAAAAGTGGAATTTTAGCAACAATGACCCGCGTATGCACTCGTCACCTCACGTACACGGCGTCCACGCAATAAAATCAGTATAAAAACGCCTAAGAGGAAGTCCCCAACACAGAGTTAGGCAAGCTACTTACCTTGACTGCGCTAATCAACTCAATACCACGCTCTTGCCACGAGTATCCAACTCCGGGTGGCCCAAATCTAGTCAATTGGATTGCATAGTGTAAATATCATTTCAAGGAAACAAAATAACTAATAAGTTCGAACCTAATACGTGAAATTAGGAAATTCGCCTAAAAGGTCCCCCAGGTCCACGTCTCAGAAACAGATAAAAATTATAAATTCCGAACACCCATTCACTCACGAACTCACTCGAACAAGAATCATCAAAATCCGACGTCTAAATCTCCCTAAATCCTCAGATTTCTACTTAGGGAAGTTTCATCCCAATTTCATATTTTTTTCATCCAAATTCATTGATTATATTGAGGAAATTCATAGAGATTAATGTTATACAAGTGAATTAAGGTTAGGAAACGTTACCTACGAATCTCCTCTTCGAAACCTACTGAAAATCGCCAAAATCCGAGCTCTAAATCGTTTTTGGAGTTATGAATTTCAAACCCTCAAAATTTTGTATAAACCGCCCAGGGATACCACACCTCCGACTCTTGGACCGCACCTGCAGAAAATCCATCGCAGGTACAGAAAGTCACTTAACAGGGCTGGGGTCGCACCTGCGGTCACTTGCCGCATCTGCGGTCCCGCACCTGCGGAACACAGACGGAACCTGCGACAACTGGTAGCCCCTGCCTAAATTCCGCATCAGCGAGCCCAAACTCCGCACCTGCGTGTCCGCACCTGCGGTTCCCCATCCGCAGGTGCAGAACACCAGAACCAGCAATGGTTCAGCTGTGTTCCAAGTTCCAAAATCACCCGTTGAGCCTCCGAAACACCCCGAGACCCCCGGGACCTCAACCAAACTTACCAACCAGTCCTAATAATTCATTCAAACTTAGTCAACCCTTCAAAACACATATCATAACATCAAAATCATCAATTATGCATAGATTCAAGTACCTTAACTGAGGCAATATTCTTTGACCAGATGTCCCCTCCACTGAACCTTGACTGAGGCAATATTCTTTGACCTGAGCCTTCTGACCTGTCTATCCAATATAGCTACAGGTACCTTAACATATGGTAGATCCTTGTCCAACTGGACTGAGCTGAAATCCAAAACATGAGTCGGATCACCATGATACTTCTGGAGCATGGAAACGTGGAATACCGGATGAACTCCTGCTAGGTTGGGAGGCAAAGGAAACTCATAAGAGACCTCCCCAACCCGCTGCAACACCTCAAAAGGGACAATGAACCTCGGACTTAGCTTACCCTTCTTCCCGAATCTCATGACGCCCTTCATAGGCGATACTAGAAGCAAAACCCGATCACCAACCATAAATTCCAAGTCACGAACCTTCCGGTCTGCATAACTCTTCTGCCTGGACTGAGCTGTGCGAAGTCTCTCCTGAATCACCTTCACCTTGTCCAGGGCATCCTGAACCAAGTCTGTACCCAACAATCGGGCCTCGCCCACCTCAAACCACCACACTTGAGACCTGCACCGCCTACCATACAAAGGCTCATACGATGCCATCTGAATGCTGGACTGGTAGCTGTTATTATAAGAAAACTCTGCAAGAGGCAAGTATTTCCCATGACCCTCCAAAATCTATCACACAAGCACGGAGCATATCCTTAAGAATCTTAATCGTGCGCTCGGACTGCCCGTCCGTCTGAGGGTGAAAAGTTGTACTCAACTCTACCATGGTGCCTAAAGTCTGCTGAACGGCTCTCCAAAACCATGAAGTGAAATGTGTACCTCTGTTTGAAATGATAGATACTGGGATACCGTGGAGGCAAACAATCTCTCTGATATAAATCTCAGCCAACCTCTCAGATGAATATGTAGTCAACACTGGAATGAAATGGGCTGATTTGGTCAGTCGATCCACAATCACCCAAATAGCATCATGCTTCCTCAAAGTTCGAGGAAGTCCAACCACAAAGTCTATGGTGATCCACTCCCACTTCCACTCTGGAAGCTCAGTCTGCTGAAGTAACCCTCCCGGTCTCTGATGCTCACATTTAACTTGCTGACAGTTGAGACATTTGGCTACAAACTCCACTATATCCTTCTTCATCCTCCGCCACCAATAGTGTTGTCTCATATTCTGGTACATCTTCGCGGTACGCAGATGGATGGAATACCGCGAACTATGGGCCTCCTCAAGAATCAACTCCCGAAGCCCATCCACATTTGGCACACAGATACGACCCTGCATCCTCATCATGCCATCATCACCTATGATCACGTCCCTGGAATCACCCCGCCCGACCCTGTCCTGAAGAACCAGAAGGTGGGGATCATCATACCGGCGCTCTCGAATGCGGTCATAAAGAGAAGATCGAGCCACCACACAAGCTAAAACCCGACAAGGCTCCGAAAGGTTCAACCTCACGAACTAACTGGCTAAGGACTGAATATCTAAGGCTAAGGGCCTCTCAACTACCTGAAGATATGCCAAACTCTCCACCCGGCGACTCAAGGCGTCGGCCACCACGTTGGCCTCCCCCGGGTGGTATAATATAGTGATGTCATAGTCCTTTAGCAACTCCAACCACCTACGCTGGCGCAAATTGAGATCCTTCTGCCTGAATATGTGCTGCAAACTCCAGTTATCCGTGAATATCTCACAGGGAACACCATATAAATAATGACGCCATACCTTCAGGGCGTGAAAAATCGCTGCCAACTCGAGATAATGAACATGGTAATTTTTCTCATGCACCTTCAACTGCCTAGACGCGCAGGCAATCACCCTACCGTCCTGCATCAACACCGCTCTCAGGCCAATCCTCGAAGCATCACAATGGACTGTATAGGACCCTGAACCTGTAGGCAATACCAACACAGGAGCTATAGTTAGGGCTGTCTTGAGCTTCTGAAAGCTCTCCTCGCACTCCTCAGTCCATATGAAAGGGGCACCCTTTTGGGTCAGTTTGGTCATGGGCGCTGAAATGGATGAAAATCCCTCCACAAAATGGCAATAATACCCAGCCAAAATTCGGATCTCAGTAGCTGAAGACGGTCTAGGCCAACTCTGTACTGCCTCTACCTTCTTCGGGTCTACCTTGATCCCATCCGAAGATACCACATGGCCTAGGAATGCCATAGAATGAAGCCAAAATTCACACTTAGAAAATTTGGCATACAACTTCTTTTCTCTAAAAGTCTGAAGCACGGTCCTCAAGTGCTGCTCATGATTCTCCTGGGACCGAGAATATACCA
Source organism: Nicotiana paniculata (assembly GCA_005239505.1). Lineage (NCBI taxonomy): Eukaryota > Viridiplantae > Streptophyta > Magnoliopsida > Solanales > Solanaceae > Nicotiana > Nicotiana paniculata. Next base: position 5,008 of record MDKI01045256.1, read on the forward strand.
GAATGTCATCAATGAACACGATGACGAAAGTATTAAGATAAGGCCGAAATACGCTACGCATTGGGTGCATGAAGGCTGCTGGGGCATTGGTCAGCCCAAATGACATAACAAGGAACTCATAGTGGCCATATCTGGTCTTGAAGGCAGTCTTCGGGATATTCAGCTCTCGAATCTTCAACTGATGATAACCCGAACGTAGGTAAATCTTGTAGAACACCCTAGCACCCTGTAATTGTCAAACAGATCATCAATGCGAGGAAATGGGTACCTGTTCTTTATTGTCACCTTATTCAGCTGCCGGTAGTCAATATACATACGCATCGAACCATCTTTTTTCTTCACAAACAACACCGGAGCACCCCAAGGTGATACACTGGGCCTGATGAAACCTTTGTCAAGCAACTCCTGTAACTGCTCTTTCAACTCCTTCAACTCAGGAGGAGCCATGTGATAGGGAGGAATGGAAATGGGCTGAGTGCCCGACAATAAGTCAATGCCGAAACCAATGTCTCTATCGGGCGGCAAACCCAGAAGATCAGCTGGAAATACATTAGGATAGTCCCTAACAACTGGAACTGACTTAATTGTAGGGGTCTCAACACTAAAATCTCTCACATAAGCCAAATACGCATCACACCCCTTCTCGACCATCCGCTGAGCCTTCAGAAAAGAAATGACCCTACAGGGAGTATACTCTAAGGAACCTCTCCACTCTAACCTTGGTAATCCTGGCATAGCCAACGTCACGGTCTTGGCGTGACAATCAAGAATATCATCGTAGGGAGACAGCCAGTCCATACGCAAAATAACATCGAAATCTACCATGCTGAGTAATAGTAAGTCGGCCTTGGTCTCAAAACCACTAATAACAATCAAGCACCAATATACGCGGTCCACAACAAGAGAATCTCCCACAGGAGTAGAAACATATACGGGGGAACTCAAAGAATCCCGAGATATCCCCAAATGTGAAGAAAAGTAAGAAGATACATATGAGTACGTAGAACCTGGATCAAATAACACAGATGCATCCCTATGACAAACAGGGACAATACCTGTGATGACCGAATCCGAAGCAACGGCCTCTGAGCGGGTTGGGAGAGCATAATATCTGGCCTTACCTCCCCCTCTAGGGCGACCTCAGCTTCCCCGACCTCTACCTCGAGCTATCTGAGAAGGTGGGGTAGCAGCTGGGGTTGGAAGAATAGCTGGAGGACCCGGTGGAAGACGTGGAACCTGATAATTCTGAGGTGGTGCACCCCTCCTAGCTCTAGGGCAATCTCTGATCACATGACGAGGGTCACCACATCCAAAACAACCCCTCGGAGGACGTGGCGGCTACTGCTGACTTTGAACTGGCCTGCTGGACTGGCCAGTGATAGCACCTCGAGCAAGAGGCACATGAGATACTGGTGGTGCATAATAAGGATCCTGAGGTCTAGGAGGAGCCGGAATACCACTGGCTGCTGGTAGGGCTGAATGAATGGGGAAACTCACAAGACCCCTACCATAGCGTGCTGCTGGTGCACGAACTCCTAAGAAGTGACCAGTCTCTCGAGACCTCTTGGCTTCTCTCTCCTCCCTGTCTCGGGCTAACATACTCTCAATCCGCTAGGCAATACTCACGGCCTGATGGTAAGTGATATCTGTCTCCAGCTCTCTGGCCATGCTAGTCCAAATATTGGGGTGGAGTCCCTCAATAAAGGTACGAACCCTCTCTCTGACAGTGACAACCAATGCTGGCGCATGACGAGCCAAATCGCTGTAACGAACTGCATACTTTGACACAGTCATGGTACCCTGGCGTAGCTGCTCAAACTCCGCACACCAAGCATCCCTGAGGCTCTGAGGGACAAACTCAAGTAAGAACATCTCGGAGAACTGAGCCCAAGTAAGTGAAGCTGCCTCGTCCGGACTACTCAGCTCAAAATCAAGCCACCACTGATAGGCTGCTCCCCTCAGCTAGAAAGCAGTGAAAGAAACTCCACTCGTCTCCATGATACCCATAGTGCGGAGAATGCGATGAGACTTCTCAAGAAAACCCAGAGCGTCATCTGAAGCTAATCTGCTGAACTCAGGTGGGTGGTACTTCTTGTACCTCTCAAGTCGGAGATGCTCTGCCTCAAGTACAGATACCCTAGCCTCATGCTGAGCTGGAGCTGCTGGGGGCATATGAATGTACTCTAGAACCTGCCCAATATGAACCCTCTGCTCAGGAGTACGGGCTGCGGGAGTCTGTGTCACTCCCCCGGCCTGGGATGTAGCTGGAGCTATCAGAAGTAGTCCTGCCTGAGACAAAGTAATAAAGGCACTCAAGAACTGAGCCAATGTCTCCTGGAGGGCTGGAGTAGTAGTAGGGGCCTCCTGTGCCCCTCCAACTATGGGTGATAAGGGCTCCTCTGCCTCTGCTCTAGCCGGTTCTTAGGCTGCACTGCGTGCTCGTCCTCTGCCTTGGCCCCTACCTCTGGTGGCTCTGACTGGGGGCTCGGGTGCCTGGTCATCAGTACGTCCGATACGAGTTCGAACCATCTGTAAGCAAGAATAGAATAAAGTTTAAGAATTTGATGACAATAAATAGCACGATAAGGAATTCCAAAGAATTTGATTGTTCTTAACAGTTACATAACCTCTCGAAGATAGATACGGACGTCTCCGCACCGATCCGCGAGACTTTAATAAATCGGCTTGTGACTTGTGACTCCTATGAACCTAGATGCTCTGATACCAACTTGTCACGACCCGAATTACCCTCAGAATGGTCTCATGATGGCACCTAGTCTCTACGACTAGGTAAACCTAAAATTTGCGAAAAATAATACAAAACAATAATAGAATTAGTAGCGAAGAAGCAATACTATAAATTTTTTCCTCTCGGCATTTACAGCTTTTACTTTCCAAAAACCCAGAACGTCACAATGTCACAAACTCTGAACTATTGTAGCTCTATACAAAGAATAAGGAAAATGTATCTATATATCTCCTATATCTATACTGTAGTGGAAGGGGACTCATGAGATTCTGCGGACGCGGCAGAATTACCTCGCGTTCTCCTGAACAGCTACTAGGGTACTCCTAGCCATAGTGATGTGTGCTGGTACCTGGATCTGCACATGGGAAAAACATGCACAGGAAAGGGCGTGAGTACTCCACATTCGGTACTCAGTAAGTGCCAAGCCTAACCCCAGCCAAGTAGTGATGAGGTCAGGTTGAGGCTCTACTGAGTTTTAAAACAAGTCAGTTATAAATTTAAATAGTGAAATATAAATAAGCAATGATAAACAGGATTAATGGAAACTGGAAGAATAAATAAAAGAAAGAGAGCCCTCGGCTCAGCACAGAATATATCTCAACAGTAAATATGCAATGCAGTACAAGGGGAAAGCTCTCAGATCTCAGTCTTTAGTCCCAATTTAAATATGCTATGCAGTGCAGGGGAAATCTCCCTGATCTCCGTCCGTAGTCCCAATTTAAATATGCAATGCAGTACAGGGGGAAAGCTCCCGGATCTCGGTCCATAGTCCCAATTTAAATATGCAATGCAGTACAGAGGGAAGCTCCCGGATCTCGGTCCGTAGTCCCAATTTAAATATGCAATGTAGAAGTATGTCGGATATGGCTTAATTAAACAGTTCAGGAAAAACAACAGGCAAGAAAAAGTAAAAAACTACCTAAGCATGGTGCAACTAGTAGCAAATAAGAGGAAATCAAGTAAGGACAGGTAGGCATGATTATTCTTAAGCTAACTACTCAGAGAAGACATGAAACAGTAATATAGGAATGAAAATGAGTGATTGCATGGAAGGAAAAGTGGAATTTTAGCCACAATGACCCGTGTACGCACTCGTCACCTCACGTACATGGCGTCCACGTAATAAAATCAGTATAAAAATGCCTAAGGGGAAGTCCCCAACACAGAGTTAGGCAAGCCACTTACCTTGACTGCGCTAATCAACTCAATACCACGCTCTTGCCACGAGTATCCAACTCCGGGTGGCCCAAATCTAGTCAATTCGATTGCATAGTGTAAATATAATTTCAAGGAAACAAAATAACTAATAAGTTCGAACCTAATACGCGAAATTAGGAAATTCGCCCAAAGAGTCCCCCGGGTCCATGTCTCATAAACGAATAAAAATTACAAATTTTGAACACCCATTCACTCACGAACTCACTCGAACAAGAATCATCAAAATCCGACGTCTAAATCTCCCTAAATCCTCAGATTTCTACTTGGGGAAGTTTCATTCCAATTTCAGGGTTTTTCATCAAAATTCATTGATTTTATTGAGGAAATTTATAGAGATTAATGGTATACAAGTGAATTAAGGTTAGGAAACATTACCTATGAATCTCCTCTACGAAACCCACTGAAAATTGCCAAAACCCGAGCTCTAAATTGTTTTTGGAGTTATGAATTTCAAACCCTCAGAATATTGTATAAACAACCCAGGGATACCGCACCTGCGGAAAATCCATCGCAGGTGCGGAAAGTCACTTAACAGGGTTGGGGACGCACCTGCGGTCACTTGGCCGCATCTGCGGTCCCGCACCTGCGGAACACAAACCGCACCTGCGACCACTGGCATCCCCTGCCTAAATTCAGCATTTTCGAGCCCTAACTCCGCACCTGCGTGTCCGTACCTGCGGTTCCCCATCCGTGGGTGCAGAACACCAGAACCAACAATGGTTCAACTGTGTTCCAAGTTCCAAAATCACCCGTTGAGCCTCCGAAACACCCCGAGACCCCCGGGACCTTAACCAAACTTACCAACCAGTCCTAATACTTCATTCAAACATAGTCGAGCCTTCAAAACACATATCATAACATCAAAATCATCAATTATGCATGGATTCAAGCCTAAGAACTTATGAAATTTCCAAAATTCGCATATGATGCTGAAACATGTCAAAACTCATCTGAATGACCACAAATTTTGCACACATGTCATAAATAAAATTACGAACCTGTTGTTGCTTTCAGAATTCCATTCTGAGTCCGATATCAAAATTTCACCTATCGGCCGAAATCGCCGAAATTCTAACTTTCGCCAATATAAGCCTAAATCTACAACCGACCTCGAAAACACATTTCAAACACGCTCCTAACCCTATAATCACCCAACGGAGCTAACGGAGTTGACAAAATTCCATTTCGGATCCATTTTCACATAGCTCTAGCTACGGCCTGATTTCAAAGGCTAAAATCCACATTTAAGGACTATGTGTACAAAATCACTCCGAATTTTACCACCCAATACTCCGACAAGTTTCAATAACATAAATAGATACGGGAGAAGCAGTTATTAGGGGATCGGAGCGCTACCTCTCAAAATGACCAACCGGGTCGTTACAGTTTATGAATTGGACTTTTAGGATATGAATTTAAATTTTAGGATATGAAATTAATTAACTAAAAAATTTAGGATATGAATCAACTAAATTAATTTGTTCTTGTTTTATTTGTATAGATGGAACATCGTACTTGGATGTAAAATAGGAATTATCCTAATCGGCGGGAATATGACTTTATTAGACATGCAATGTCACTTCTACCATACCAAAGTGAAGGAGTAATTAGGTGCCCTTGTGTTAGGTGTGACTATATGAAGTTTGGAAAACGGGAGGAAGTGAAGCTTCATCTTTATAGGAAGGGGTTTATAGCGAATTACTTTGTGTGGACTAATCATGGAGAGATCAATGGTAGCCGTGGGATATTTCAAAACATGGTTGTGGGTGAAAGTAGTAGGTCGGTGGAAAATACAAATCGTGATTCTAGAATTCATGATATGGTTGCGGATACTTTTGGGATGCACTTAAGGGGTGAGCCCAATGAAAATGTTGAACAAACTCCTAATGATGACGCAAAGCGTTTTATGAACAGTTAGAGGAATCTAGTCGTCCACTACGGGAAGGAAGTCCGCATCTGAGCTGTTTGCTGCAGTTAGATTACTAAGAAAAATCTGATGGGATATTTCTCAAGCAACAATGGACTCTTTCATTGACCTAATGAGCGAACTAGTTTACCCTAATATCAACTTACCTGGTGATTTCTTTAAGGCAAAGAGATTGGTTTCTAAGTTAGGACTTTCGTCAATGAGAACTTATTGTTGTGAAGATGGTTGCGTGTTATATTATAAAGATGATGAAAATTTAGATAGTTGTAAATTTTGCAAAAATCCTCGTTTCAAGAGGCTTTCCAGTGGGAATATGGTGGCTATCAAGGCGATGAATTATTTACCTCTTATACCTAGGTTAAAGAGGTTATATGCGCTGATGAGTTCTGCTCCTCATATGAGATGGCACTTTGAAAATAGAAGACCACCTGGTGTTATGTGTCATCCTTCAGATGGAGAAGCTTGGAAGCACTTTGATAGGACATATCCAGATTTTGCTAGTGAACCAAGGAACATTCGGTTAGGTCTGTGTGCGGATGGCTTCACGCCTTTTTCTGTATCTGCGACACCATATTCATGTTGGCATGTCTTTCTTAGACCTTATAATCTACCACCCGAGTTGTGCATGACTAGTCCATATATATTCTTAAATTGTATTATCCTGGATCCACGTAATCTGAAAAGTTTGATTTATGTATATTTGCAACCTTTGATTGATGAGCTAAAACAATTGTGGTTTCATGGTGTTGAAACATATGACATATCAACCAAGCATAATTTCAATTTGCTTGCTAATTTAATGTGGACTATTAATGATTTTCCTGCGTATGGAATGTTGTCTGGGTGGATGACTGCTAGGAAGCTAGCTTGTCCTCACTGCATGGAAAATAGTAAAGCGTTCACTTTTGAACATGGCCGAAAGCAATCATGGTTTGATTGTCATCGTCAATTCTTGCCTCCTGATCATGAGTTTTGAAGGATGAAAAATGCATTCAAAAAGAATAAAATGGAATATGATTATCCACCTCTGATACTTTTAGGTGAGGAAATTTGGGAGAGGGTCCAGAACTTCGGTAAAGTTACTGAAGCTCCACCTTATAGATTCCCCGTATACGGTGTTACTCATAATTGGACGAAACAGAGTATATTTTGGGAGTTATGATGCGTGGCTAGAATTCATGATTTAAATCATTATATACCTTGCATTTTATGTGTTTTGTGATAAAAATACACGTTATATGTACATAATGGAGTCTATTTCATGTGTAGGTGAATTAGAGATGGAAACCGAGCTAAATGGGTGCATAAATATCGAAATTACTCTCAAGAGTCGAAAAGGAGTGACCCAGACAAGCCCAGGCGTTTAGGGGGCGTTTGACCCTTAAGGCCAGGGGAAGCCCTGGCGTTAGCCAGGCGTTAGACCCCTAAATCCAGCCCTGCCCTGGCGTTAGCCAGGCATTAGACCCCTAACGACTGGGTCCCTGATCCGGTCAATTCCGAGAGTTGAAGATTTTAAGTGTTTCCCGATTGGAATAGAATTCTCCTACACGTTTAGGGTTTATCCCAAACGTATAAATAGACCCAATAAGACAACTTTGAGGG
>MDKI01050965.1:0-11185 GCA_005239505.1 Nicotiana paniculata
AAAAACTCCTCACGAACTCAATTCACAAAAAGAGGGGTTAAGGATGAACTACTCCTATATATATAGAGGATACAGAGGGAACAAAAGGAGAGGAAAACAAGATTAGGCAAGATTTTGAAAAGGCAAAGAAGCAACAAAAAGAAAGACGAGACATTGAAAAAAAAAGGGTTTCAAATATGGCATTTGATCGAGCCGAGAGTGTCTCAAACTCGCAGTGTGGTGAATCGTCGTTCTAATTTTCTGGTCCGGGTTCACGAGTCTTGTCTGACTATTATCGCTGTTTTCTCGTTCGAATTTTGGATTCAAAGTCGTGTACTTGCTGATTTGCGTATAGAGAAAAAACTTGCTTAACAGGTTTACTCTATTTTCTTTCCCTATTATTTGTGATGTTATTTTGTGTGCGACAATAAATTACTCCTTTATATTCTTATCTGTTGCCTTTGGTTTGTTACTCTGTTGGAATTATAAAAAATGTTTTTGTTGTGTGATTAAGTTTGTTCGATGTTTGAAAGGAAGTCTACGTATATGAGGTGAGATTCATAGACATTACAGCGTTGCCAATTTCATTAGCCATTTTTTATATTATTTTTATTAATATTAAATCACAATCTTCCTTAGCCCTCATACTAGGCCTACAAATTAGTGTAAAATTAATTTAATTATCTGATCTTTTTACATACCAAAAACATATCATGCTTTATGAAAGTCAAAAGACAAGTTAAGTCTGTGCTCAACTTGATGAACGGCGCTAGTCGGCAGCCATTTTCAAATAACAATTTCTTGAAATTTTTTTTTTCATAAATCAAACTGAAACTCTTCAAAATTCGTTAACATTAATGAATATCCAACAGTGTCAATATAACTTATTCATATTTTTCTTTAGTTATTTTCTTTGAAGTTATAATTAGGCAGTTAACAATATTTATTCTTGCTCATGTAATCTTAATGAAGGGTTTTCCAAAATCATGGCTAAATCAAAGGGTTTAAATTAATTTCTCTTAGCATTGTTTTATGTATTTACTTATTGAAGATGTTAACATATTGAGAAATAGTAACTTCTCCAACGCCTTAAATGCTTTATTGGAGATTAACAAAACTAGGCCTAGAAATTGCAAAATCTTTGCGTCATATCATATTATCTCTTAACAAAAAAAATAAAATAAAATAAAATAAAATTTAGGCGCACTTTTAATTGATCTATATTCTTAGACACGCTTTTGATCTATTATGGTGATAGTGTACACATTCGCGTGACATAACTATGATCCCAAAAATAAATTGGGAAATATCAACATAGTAGACACACAACAGCAAAGCTTGCATATTGAACCAATGTAAAGCTACTGCCATATGCTAACTATCATGAAACTAGAATTACAAAAGAAGCTACTAATTCTAAAGAGAAAACTTCCCTGGTTTGTCACTTTCTCCTACCGGTATAAATCAGGAATGGGTAAATATATTACACAGGGCTCTAGGAATCATCCCTAACCAAATTTGAGTTTTTCTAAACAAAATAGCTTCCCTTGAATATTCACCTGTGTGGATCGAGCTCTAAGTTCAAGAACCAGTTCGAGCCATTTTTATGGGAGCATAATAATCTCCACTTTTCAACTCTCTGAATATCGAATACATTAAAAAGTCTTTCCCCCCTTTCATTTCAAGACCATGACCGTGAAATGTCGAGCTTAAGTTTGAATTATAAAATACACGTACGTGTGACATGATTTAAGCGCCGATTTTCAAAATAAATTGAAGTACGCGTTCGCGCGATTTCGATCGAATATTTTAAAATATTAAAGTGTTATTAATTGTGTACACGTACGCGTGACATGATTCGTAATCCACCAAACAAAACGAATGTATTATAGGTTTCAATAACAGTGCGCCTAATGTGAAGAAGCTCTATTTTCTAATTAGAGCTCCATATTCAAATTCAGCTAAATAATTCAAAAGATCCCTTCTGTTTTGTTGTAGAGATTGGTGATTGATGTTTTCCTGGGTAGCTTGGTTTCTAATGAATAATGTTTGTGTTTAGTTGCAACAGAAGGTTATGCGACCAAAATCAAGGTACACGTTTGAGTGACTTTAGCCAAATAATCTTAATTTTAATTAAGTGCTATTAATTATGTATACGTACACGTGACACGATTTTTAGCGCATTAAATAAAATGAATACGCGTCCGCGTGACTCGTTTCAAGGTAATTCCATAATCATGGATAATCGAATAGTTAGAAGCGGTAAAGGTAAAACACACATAGGTTCTAAAATAAGTAATTAAACAAGTCAATTTGCCATGTATGATTAAAGCGACTGTGCTAAAACCACGGAATCCGGGAATGCCTAACACCTTCTCCCAGGTTAACAGAATTCCTTACCCGGTCTTCTGGTTTCGCAGACTTTAGAACATAGTCAAATTTCCTCGATTTGGGATTTAAACCTGTGACTTGGGACACCATATAATTATCCCAAGTGGCGACTTTAAATAAATAAATAATCCCATTTTGATTATGTCACTTAAAATGGAAAAACTCCCTTATCCCACCCTTTCGGGAAAAAGGAGGTGTGACAATCACTTACCAACAAATTAGGGAAGTAAATCTTATGGGAGAATCGCCTCTAGGTCCTTAGTTTTAAATTTTTTGAAAGAATGGCAAAATCCCGTAATTGAAACTGTTTTATCACTAGGCGTCAGTGTTCATTGCGTTCGCATGAACACAGGCGCGTTCGCGAAGAGTAGAGCGTTAATGGCTTATACGATCGCGAGAGACTCCACGCGTTCGTGAAGGTATACCCTGCCTCACCTTCGCATTCGCGAAACTGGGCTTGCGTTCGCATAGAGTCACCCTAAGTCCCTACACAGCCTAGCTAAAGCTACGCGTTTGCGTATGATGGGTTGCGTTCGCATAGAGAAAACCCCCCAATGCTCCGCTCCATGATCATGGTTTCGCGTTCGCGTAGTGTAAAATCCTCCTAGCCCAGATCCCCTTCGTGATCGCGAAATGGCTTCGCGATCGCGAAGCACAACGTACCAGAGCACCAGATGCAGCAAAACACCAAATTTTTCTAAGTCCAATTCACCCAGTAGCCTATTCGAAACTCACCCAAGCCCTCAGAGCTCCAAACCAAACATGCACACGTCCTAAAACATCATACGAACTCGTTCGCGCGATCAAAACACCAAAATAACGCCTAGAACTACGAATTGGACACCAAATCAAATGAAATTTTCAAGAAAACTTTAAACCTCTATTTTCACAACCAAACGTCCGAATCACGCTAAATCCGCTCTGTTTCTCACCAAATTCGACAGACAAGTCATAAATAGTGGACCTGTATCGGGCTTCGGAACCAAAATACGGACCCCGTATCAATAAATCCATATATCAGCTGATTCTTAAAAATCATAAATCTTTCAAACTTTCAATTTTCAAGAAAATTCAATAACTCGAGCTAGGGAACTCCGAATTCGATTCCGGGCATACGGTCAGGTCCCAAATTTATGATACGGACCCAGTGGGACCGCCAAAACACGAATTCGGGTCCGCTTGCTCAAAACGTTGACCGAAGTTAACTTAAATAAATGTTTAAGGTAAAATTCTTATTTTTATCAGTTTTTAACATATAAGCCTTCCGAAAGAACACCCGGATTGTGCACGCAAATCGAAGAAGGCTAAAATGAGGTTTTTGAGACCTCGAAATGCATAATTAGGTTCTAAAATATAAGATGACCTATCAGCTCAATGCACCCTGCTATCTAACCAAATATCAGAAAATAAGTAAGAAAATCTCTTATTTTTCAAGATTTTTTTTTCCTTCGTTCCAAACACGCCCATGTATAGTGTTAGTTAATGATGCAAACACCAAATTCAGATTTGCACTGAGATGACCATCATCTTGTACCTGAAGCTTAATTGCTAGTGATTAAGGAGTCATTGACTAACATATGATAAGAATATCTAAGAACTCGAAAAGGAGTATAAGCCTCTCTAGAGGAAAAAGACCTAAGTTCAGCTTCCAAATTCCGAGCAATGAATAACTGTTGGCTCAAGGGGTTCGGATATTTTGTCACTGATCTATTATAAAAGATTTTGTTGGATAAAAGCTCGAGCTAAATACAAGAAAAAAGAATATGGTATATAGGAAAGTTGGTTTTTAATAATAAAACAAAAAAGATAAAGGAAAAATAAGGTGGTTTTGGAGCTTTGGTAAAGGGCAAGTGAATGATATGATTAGAAGGCTGAATCGACATCTCTTGTGTTTGTAATGTGCCAATGACATTTAAGCATCACAAGAAGTAGGATGTGGACTCATCAAGTGATTTTGACTCACACAACATTGATTACCACTCACTACTCATTTTTAAATCTCAGTCCACATCTGATTCCCTCAAATTTAAGTTGGCCAATTCGTTACAGACGTAGCTCTATATATGAACATGATGTTTTTTATTGGCTACTTTTTAAACGTGAAAAATTTTATTTTTACGAAGCATTAAAGGACATATTTCTACGCAATTTCACATTTAAAAGACAGATGTTGACAATATTGATTTACAACACGTCAAAAAAACATTTTTTCCTTGGAAATTTTGACAGCAAAAACATACGTATTCTGGCGTTACTACTCATTTCAATTGGACTAGTAAAATTATTCTTGGATAACTAATCGAAATAGTTGTGCATCCGATCATTTAAACTAAAAATACATGACGGATATATAATATATGTATGAAAACGATGCAATATCTTCAATTATAGCAAAACCCACAATCACATAACCAAATAATTGTCTTACCAATAATGATTTTGTTCCATGGAATGAATGGACGAACTTAAGGACTTTACTAACACCAATAGCAGCTCTTACTGAGCTATTGTAGCACTCACTGCACCTATTGATTTTGTACCTTCGAACATATCGAGTTTAGGTTCTCCTCATGCTTTTTCCATCACGATTTTCTCTTCGAGGACACTCACATTGTCGATTTCTCTCCTCGTTTTTATCTACCTTGTATCCTATGTAGGTTGCATTCAGGCATAATATGTGTATAATTATATTTAATTAGTGTATAATCTACGTATACCGATTAAAAAATACAAATAGTAAATCCGACCGGCTAGCTGTGTAAAGCTCCCAATTTTTGTTCCCTCAATCTTCAAGCAATTACTTTTACATTACCTAATAGCTTAAGTATTTTCTTACAGTTCATTGTATAAAAATTTAACTTCTATACACTAACAACGTAAAATAAAGTATGATCAGTTATCTAGAAAATAAAGCAAGTTTCCTGCATTCGTATTTTAAATTCTTTGATATATATGCATAATTCTTTATACCGTTAGAGTAAAACAAGGGCAGCCCGGTACACGCAGCTTCACGCATCATGTAGGGTTAGGGAAGTGTCGTATCTCGAGAGGTGTGATGTAGACAGTCTATCCTGATGCAAACATCAATAGCTGATTATACTCCAGAGCTCGAACCCGTAACCTATATATCACACAGAAACAACTTTACCGTGGCTCCAAGACTCTGTTTATACTATTAGTGTGTGTAAGTTAAATCCATATATGAGAAAAGATGTTAAGGTACGTGTTTGATGAATGGAACTTGGAAAGGGAAAAGAGAGGTCCATTGGCAGAGGCTCAAAGTCTCAAAGATGCATGTGCAGGGTTGTGTTTGTAGTTTGTAGGGAGTGGGGGACACAGTGGCTAAGTGGTCTCTTCCATCTTTTTGTAGTAATAGAAACAAATAATGCAACCAAGTGGCATGTGGTCTCTCTCTTTGCATCACTTGTGTTCAGTAGAGAATAAGACACGTGCAAATTAATGAACCATATGGCATTAACTGATTTTCTGATCTGAGCCATGCATTCCAACATCAAAATTAAACTTGATCATAATTTCCTGGACGAAAATGGTAAGTTGTGATTGTTACTTTTGCTCTCTTCTCAAACAAGGAATACCGACATGAATTGATGAATCAATGCATTTAACTCGTCCAGCAGAAAATTGAGTGATTAAATAATCGACCCAAATTTGTACGAAGATAACCTTCCAGTTCATAGAGTTTCTACTAGTTATATTTACACTTTATCGGCCAAACATGGGACATACTATACAAATAATAGTGTTCATTTTTGCTCAACATTGCAAGTTGTTTTGCCTTGTCACTATGTGTTAACAGGCTATTACTTCCATCTGCAAAGTTTTGTAAATTAAATGATGTATTTCTAATGCTTAAAGGAAATGACAAGCTCTCAATTAACCATATTATGATCCAAATATAGACGCGTTTAATTTGTGAATTAAACATATTTTACCTTAATACTGACATGTGACAGTTGTTAATTATATCAATATATGCATACAGTCTGGAAAATGCAACTTAGGTTGTGAAATATTTTAATAAAACGGGAGACATGTCAAAGGTTCCAAAGAACTAGGGAACTACAATTGAACATCTCTTGTTATCAGAATCCTAAGTAATTCGTCTCTCGAAGTTGATGATTACATGCAGATATGGGAAGCAATACACAGCATCATGGGAGTTGAAAAAGAAGAGCCAAAGCATTTAATAAATGCAGTGAATGCACCAACCAACATCATCTAGAGGAAAGGGAAAAATTAAGATTTCTCTAGTTTTTTCATCTTGAGATCGTTGAATATTTTTACATATAATACAATATTTGTTTCAGGAAACATACTAACCTGACTCCTGAGTTTGATATATCTTGGATCATGAATGAAAATATCATTCAGTGCTAAAAGTATTCTTGGGCCTTGGGTCCGGGATAACTTTCTCAAGAAGCCTTCGGTCCAATAAATAAATAACCACTATAAAAGAAAAATGGGGTGAGAGAGGCTCGAACTCTCGACCTCAGGATCGCTCAGAAGCTATGAGACCTACGCGCTAGCCAACTGCGCCACCACCCCGATATAACAAGTTTGTTCAATTAGTCCTATATCTCAACAGCTATTTTAACTAGTTGATTTTTTTTTTAAATAAAAAGGAGGTTAATGTCATTGTTTTTACATTCCTATACCATATAGTAAATTATATTACCCTCTATGCTTAACTTTTAATATAATTATCTTTTATATACCTAATTACCATTTATGTACATTTTAGGGGATTTAATGGTATTAATTAGTCTCCTAATTTAACTCTACCGTATATTCCTACTCCCCCCACGTTTCTCTCTCCAAATATCACCCCCTCACCAACGTATCAAACCACACCTCACGATTTCCTCTTCAATCACCCACTATTTCCTCTTCTAAAACCAGCGAAAATCTGTAACCCCTCCATTAACGCCTATTTGCAAGTTTTTTCTTCTAAAATCAGTCAAAATTTGTACTACTCTTCAAAGTTCATACACCTATTAACGACCAGCTTCAAAGATTTTTAATGAATAAGAAGAGAGCTTCAAAGAAGCTTTTTGGGTGAATGTGGTGATAAAACACCCAAATTGAAAGAAAGAACATCTGCTTCTTTAATGAATAAGAACAGAGCTTCAAAGAACAGCCCTAAAAAAGTTAAAGAAGCAGATGTTCTTTCTTTCAATTTGGGTGTTTTATCACCACATTCACCCAAAAAGCATGAAAAATCAGCTCATGCAAATGAAGAGAAGAAGCATAGGCTTTGCCCTCATCAAGCGAGGGCAGAAGCTAGAACTAAACAAAAATACGATTTTGATGCTGGTGAATCTTCGAGGCAAATCAAATCAGCGAAAAGGAAAGGCAAAGAGATAGATTTTGATGATGATTTTGTAGAAGATGAACCTGTCATTAAACCTGCAAAGAAAGTTAAAGTGTCTCCTCTGTAAAAGCTCCAAAAAAGAAGAAAGTTATGAAATCTCCTAAAAATGTTCAACAACATTCATTGGTGAAGGTAAGAATTTAGTAATTTCAACAATAGTTTTTTGTTTGTTTTAATTCTTAAAAGGCTCCATAATCTGTGTTTTTTGTCGTTTGTAGATACTTGTCTACATTGTGAAGATTATTTGTAGTTTTCTGAATCTGTTTAAACTTGTAGATATATTGTAAAAAAATTGTAGTTATTTTATTTTTGTTTTTAACTGTATTATGTAGTTGTAGATATATTGTATTACAAATGTAGATATTTTGTTTTTTTAGATTGGAGCACTGTATTAATAAGAGATTATTTATTTTTTGTGTAGAATGGATATTTTTTTGCACCTCATAATGTTGATTTTGGGGTCCTTAGGTTTCAGACATTATCCGACCCCAGTGTTCCTAGCCAAATTAAAGAGTTATTATCTCCAAATGGTTTAAAGCTTTTCAAGAAGACATATTTTGGTTATTTGCTTTCAATTCGCAGAATATATATATGCAAAACCAAGCTATTCATCTACTAATGAAGTATGAAGTGAATGCATCTGGTGCTTCCTATTTTTCAACTGAGTTAAAGAGTCAGGGGTTGGATTTTGGCTTGAGAGAGTTTGCCTTAATGACTGGTCTTAGATGTTTTATCGAGGTGACAGACTTTGGTTACACTCCAAATTATGACAGTAAGATAATGAGGAGTTATTTTCCAAACAAGGAAAAAGTTGAAAAGTCATACCTAAAACAGACTGTTAACAAAAGTTGGGTAAATGATGAGGATGCAGTCAAGTTATGTATTCTATATCTCATAGAATTCTTCATCTGTCCTTCAGACAAAGACAATATGGGGTTGGTAGACAATTTTAGGTTTTATTTGGTGGACCCCGAACAATGTGCGACATACGCATGGAGTATTGAGTCTTACAAACAGTTGATTGAATCAGTTAGGCACATGCTCAATCCTTTTGTTCATTCTTATCTCATTCGATGATTCTCACTAGCTATGCAAGTATGGTTGTATGAGTGTTGCTCTATCGTCAACACTGATATAGATATAAGGGTTGATAATTCAATCCCTCGCATACTTAACTGGGTCAGCTAGTAAGGACAAGATATGGTTAGTTGCAATTGAAGATAGAATGATCAAACCTGAATGGATCAAGGTAAATGGTTTTTGATTTATGAATATACAATTTAATACAAATCATCTACAATTTGTATACATATTCTGCCTTAATCAAGCTAATTTTTTTTTCATTCAGTTCACCAACATAACTGAAGCACCTGAAGAGCTTTCTATGATGTTTTTGCCTGATAAAGTTGAGTAATACTTGAAGAATTTGAACACATTTCTGAGGATCCGAAAGTTGTTGCTCCTCCATTGGAACTCAAAGAGTCAATTGGAAAAGAGGACAAGAAGTCTATTCTGAAACAAATTAGAAAATTAAGAAGAGGTCTTGAGAAGGTAACATGTATACATAATATTGCATCTGTTCTTTAATATATGTTAAGCCAGATTTTGAAGCTAACTCTCTATATTTTTAATATGTAGGTTGATTTAGATCTTGCATCTTTCAGGAAAGATGTCTTTGAAGAACTAGGTAGCCTTCGAGTGTTACTAAATGAGTCAATCAACACTGTTTTGCAGGTGATAAACAGTCAAAACGATAACATTGATGCCAAGGTAATATTTGAAATTTATTCATTTAACAAAACTATTTCTGTCAACTCTAAGTTATATTGTTATTCATAAAGTAGATATCCTAACTAATATAAAACTTTCAGTTTGCTGGGAGTTCTACAAAAATTGCTGACCAACCAAAAGAAAAGAACAATCAACAATTTTAGTGTACTAGTGGAGAACCAGTACATGCCAACAACAGCAAAACAGGTATATACAAAATACCTACATTTTATCTACAAATTATCGACAAGTTATCTACAATATATATACAACATATCTACAAAATATCTTCAAAACATCTACAATATATTTACAATATATATACAATTACATACAGTATATTTAACAGATCTACAGATTTATATAGATCTCTATAATATACCTACATATCTCCTAAAACTGTCAAGCCACTACTATGCATTATAATTCAAATTTTTTAATGAAAAATAGGGCATGTGAATGATATGGAAAGTAATGAGAATCTTTCAGCACGTGTTGGTTTATATTCCCATTTTGAAGATGCAGTTGATGAAGAAAATGCAGTTATGAAATTGTATTTAGAATATTTTGTGTTTGTTTCAATTTTTTTACTATTCGATTAAGCTAGATATACTAAATGTAATAGCGAGGGAAGATATGCATGCACAATTTCCAATTCACGGAGTCACAGTAACCATTCAAGGAGAACAGAAGAATGAAGAAGATGTTAATGTAGGTGAAGAAGCCGAGTATGTAAATGTAGGTGATTCCAATGATGCCAAGGTAATATTTGAAATTTATTCATTTGACAAAACTATTTTTTCCACCTCTAAGTTATATTGTTATTCATAAATTATATATCCTAACTAATATAAAACTTTCAGTTTGCTGGGAGTTCTACAAAAATTGCTGACCAACCAAAAGAAAAGAACAGTCAACAATTTCGGTGCACTAGTGGAGAACCAGTGCATGCCAGCAGCAGCAAAATAGGTATATACAAAATACCTACATTTTATCTACAAATTATCTACAAGTTATCTACAACATATCTTCAAAACATCTTGTGACGACCCCACATGTCGTTTTGAGTATCTGCACTTTGCTCGGTATTTTGAGGGATCGTGTATCTCCGTGTTATGTTATGGGACATGTTGTATGTTTAGACATGGTCTCGAGGGGCTCGGGTGAGTTTCAGATAGAATTGGATTGTGTTGCGCTCGTTTTTCATGTTTCAACATCGTTTTTCAAGCATAAATGATATCATATTGAACAAATGAGCTCTGATTTCTATTTTGAATGAAGCATTAGGCCCGTATCGTAATTACGGACCCGTAGCAAAAAGAACCGTTGAATTTGGACATCGTATGAGGATTTTATGGTCATTTTACTATGAATTGGGTTGCTAGATTTTTTCAGATTAATTACGAAATTGCCACTGACTTAGTATTTAAAAATCTGCACTATTTCCAACTATTGAAACTAACATATCTCCTTCAATATAAGGTTAAATTGAGTGATTCAAGAGCCTAACTTGACTAGAATTTCTCAAAGAAACTATTGGAGGCATAAAAAGTGAGTGTCAGGATCGTTTGGAATGAGAAACGAGGCATAATAACTGTGAACAACTATTTTTTGACCACACCCAAATTCTATACTATTTTGCTGTAAATATTA
>ML334831.1:0-21282 GCA_005239505.1 Nicotiana paniculata
ACTACAATAAGAACGTAGTTGAACAAATAGAGAATAATCAATCAAAATATAATAATATCAAAATAAATTCATCCCCAACGGATTCTACCAAAACCCTAGATTAAAAACTTAGCTACTAATGTTTAAACGAAACAAAACTACAAACAAATTGCATAATTGAAATATAAAGTAAGAAATACTAGATTGTAGAATCGATGTTCTTGCACTTCAATGGAATTTTCTTCTTGTCTACTTTTGATCCACGAAAATTCCCCTTTAATTGTGTTTTAGGAGTCTATTTATAGGCTTAGGGCGAACCCTAACCGTGTAGGAGACTTCTATTTCAACCGGGAAACATTTAACTCGTCAAANAGGCCTGGCTTTAGGGGCAAACGCCCGGCTATCACCCGAGCGTCTCCTTTTGCGTATTTTTGACGTATTTGCATCCTTTTAGCTCCGTTTCCATTTCCAATTCACCTACACATGAAATAAACTCCATTAAGCACATAACAAGTGTAATTTTATCATTAATGCGCATAAAATGTAAGGTATATCACATGTTAAACTATGCAATTTAGTCTCACATCATCTCCGCTTAGAAGCGTGGTTGAATTACAAATCTTAGTCAGAAAAAGACTAGCACAAGATGGTATTTTCTTTACAAAGAATGTTTTTATGTGTGTCCTTGATGATCTTCCTTCTGAGCATAGAAGCAGCTTTTATAGCGGTGAGAAGAGAACTGCCCATCTAAGCTCCGAGCAAGCATGCTAGTAGATTGGGTAGTGGGTAGCGGGATCCTCGATAGTGGCCTCCATTTAGGCGTAACATAGATATCCACGATCTAGGGATAAGGTTGTCTGAGTCTTCAAACGTATTCGACCACCTATCGAATACTTGACCTTTCGATGACCATATCCTCAAAATCTTCCGAATTAGGCAATGGGTCATGTTACTTAATCTCTGTGTCTTAATTGTCACGTGAGACTTTTTGGTCAGAACGCGTGGAAAGGGTAATTTTTAGAAAAATTTACCTGTCATAGCTTATTCTAAGAGTTATTAATTGATAATAACTGGCTTTTAATGTAATTACTTTTCACAGCTACAATGAATTTTCAATTTACCCATCATTGATATACCTAATACAGAGTTATTCCACTGTATAATCTTTTCCCTCAATTAATAACTCTTGAACATCTTTTCCCTCATCCAGTTGTTGTCCAGCAGAGAAGTCGTCGATGGCCATCTTCTCCGGTGGAGTTCTACCGAGCCCACTACCAAACCACTACACCCATCACCGCGAATCACCCTTGAACATCGTCGGCACCCAGCGTCAGATCCAGATCTGAAATCACGATGTCTCGATCAATCCATTATCGGCGGCAAAAACAATGGAGGAGGAAGATCGGAGGCGTCACCGAATCTGGATCTAACGAAGATGCCGGAATTCATGGCTTCTTATTCTTATTTGTATCTCACATATGAGTGTATTCATTTGACCGAAAACTTATTCCTCCATCACTGTTTTTCACGCCTGAAAAAGAAGTCACCTCTTTCTCCTCCACTGCCTTTCACGCCGGAAAATTGCTGTATAAATATAGTGTATTCTGTATTTCGTCAGAGATCTTAAGTGTATTTTATATTTTTTTTCCGGAGATCTGACGAGATTTGATTGTATTTTCCATTTTTAAATATAATGTATTTTGTATTCTCATTGGAAATCTGACCGGATTTGACTGTATTCTTTATTTTAGTGCAAGTACAATGTATTTTTAAAAGGACTTGAATGTATTCTTCATTTTAAATGTAAATAGAGTGTTATTTTGTATTTTGCCGGAGATCCGGACGGGTTTAATTGAATTCTTCCTTTTTAAATATAATGTAGTTTGTTTTTTCGCCAGAGATTTGACCGAATTGACTGCATTCTTCATTTAGTCATTTTCTTTTAATGCGGTCTGCGCATGTCATGTTTATTCTTCTCTTAATTTTTTTTCCGTTCAATTATTTTTCTTGATGTTATGACAACTAACTTTCTCGCGTTAATTTGGTAGCCTGAAGCAACAACGAATTCAAAGATATACTTATTTATCTTCAAATTACTTTATTCATTTTATTGTTCTTTTATTAATTCAGATGTAAAAATCTAATTATTGCCTTTTTAATAATTATTTTACCGTGTAATGTATACTATTTTGTTTTTCTTTCTATGGATGAAGTAATTTGGATTCTTTATTGTTGTTAGATACCTTTACTTCTCCATAGATCCATGACCATTTCGACCTTTAGTTTTTCTTTGTCTGTTCTATGTGATAATTTATGAAGGAGTGTGATGAGGTTTTGAAAAAGTAGGAGAAACGATTTCAAGAAAAAGAAAAAAATGGGGGTTTGACGATTTTGGATGCGAGATGGGAATGAATATGAGTTAAGAAGGGAGGCATTTTTACGGAAGAATCATATTGCGATTCATTTATGACAATGACAATGACAATGATTAGAAGTACTCTCATATATTTATGTTTACCCGTAAAATAATATAGTTAAATTTACACGTGATTTCTAGACAAGTGAACTAATTTGATCCTGAAATAATACAATAATTGAAGAAATATACAATACTTAATGGGCGTTTGGACATGAGAATTATAAAATTCCGGAAAAAAGTAAAACTTTTTTCAAGTGAAAATGGTATTTGAAAATTAGAGTTGTGTTTGGACATGATTATAATTTTGGGTTATTTTTGAAGTTTTGTGAGTAATCTGAGTGAAAATTTTGAAACACAGCTTTTTGGAGTTTTTCAAATTTTCGAAAAATTCCAAATTCCATCTTCAAGTGAAAATTTATGGTCAAACACTGATTTCGGAAAAAAGTAAAATTTTCAAAAAAAAGTAAAATTTTTCTTATGTCCAAATGGACTCTTAGTCTTAAAATGTAGATGAAACATCAGAGATGACAGTTCCGGAAAAAAGATTTCCAGGCACAACAATGATGAGATCAAAAAGCGAAAAAGTAATATTGTATTAAGGTTTGTATAAAATGTAGTGTAAGTTCTGCCAGAAAATTTATCCCCTTTACAATGATAACTAGGCTCACTATTTATAGTTGTGTCTAGGGAAGGATGTCTTAGGATCGTGCTCTCCTAATGTCAATTATGAGCGTATTGATGAAGATATAACGGTGAACATAAATACCAAATAATCTATAATGGACCGTCGCTCTTAATGCTTCAGAAAATTCCATATTAAATGCTACCAGACGCAAAGCATTTGATACACCTTTATGAACGTTATCATTTTCGGTAACAAGCGAAATGACTGCATTCGGTCTTTGACCATCCTTGTCTTGGGTTCCACGTTTCTTTCCTTTAGACGACCACATATCATATCATATTTCACCCTATACATATAGTCCCCCTTCTTTCCGGTGACATAACTTTGTGTTATCAGGAAGTTGGTAGAGACACTCTTTTGACGAAAATTACTATAACTCCCTCTGAAAGCATATGACAGTTGATTAGACGCACGCCTCTCCGCATTTAATGCCCCGAACACGAGTCATCCCATGATTCAGCACAGCTTTTGCTGATTATCGAGGTAATCATAGCCATAAATTTAGCCGCCAAAATTTCACTTACACGCAACATTCTTTCCCTTTGCGCTTCATAATTTCTCGAGCTTCTGATTTGCATTTTTGTTTTCTATTTTTTTGTAATACGGAGAAATTGATCGAACCCTTCTGACTTGTTCACGAAATTAGGTCTGCCTGCGGGCTTTTTTGTTGTCCCCGAAGAGGACGTTTTGGCTAATCTTGTTGATGTAGCAAGGCTGCTTCAGGAGGCACTTACTCGAACAGGTATCTCTGAGACTGTTTCAGGCACAAACACTTCTTTACGGAGTCCCCGGATAAACAACCAAAGAGGAGACGTTCCTCCGCGGCCAAGGAAAAGAATAAGAGGGCAAAGACTGATGCCCCCGAGTCATCTTCGGTGATGATGGTGACTAGTCCTCCTTCCGGGCTGGTCATAGACACCATGATGATTGATGTTGATGAAGAAGCTAGTGATGAGGGAGCTTCTCTACATAGAAGGCGACGATTCTCATCATCTCAACAAGATGCTCGACATGTTGAGACAGTTATACCAACTGAGGACGATGTCTCGGCACTCTAGGGAGAATCTGATTTGATAGAAAATTCCAACTCCCGTATTCAGGCCCCAATTGTTGTGCCCGGTACTGCGGAACTGAGTACCGGAGCCTTGCCGTCTTTGGTTAGCGAGCATCCAATAGCCAGCACTGCATTTGATGCAACTGCTTCTCACTCTTGAACTCCATCAGCTTCATCTCCACCTTCACCAATACCAACAACTGCTACATCATTTCTATTTTCATCCACTCTTCCACCAGCAATAGCTACATCACCTCCATCGGTCGCACCTAACCATGAGAATGTGTTCCTCTTCAACAGTCCCCAGTTCATGGGAATTTTGGGCAAAATTATTCTGCCTCTTCTGAAGATCCATAAAGGAGGAGGAACGTTACTCTTTTGGTCTCTACCGAATGCAATATGCTATCCCGGCCGGTGGAACTTGCTAGATATCCGAAGCCTTTGTCTTTAGAGAAAGACTGCGAAAAGATTCAGGCACTCTCGGAAGAGTGTTTGTTGAACAACGCCATGCACAACGCCGCAACGGTGCGTTCTTTTCTTCATTCATTACTTCTTCTTCTTTTGTATGAATGTATTCTAAGTTTTACTTCTTCTTGTATTGTAGGAAAACTTTCTTGCTTTTGGGGGACTTCAGAGGGTGATTCATGAGGAGGAGGAACTTACTTCTGAACAGAATCAGCTTTTGGTGGAACGGGACCAAATTGTTCTCCTCCTCTCGGAACTGAAAACCAAATCTACGAAGGCCATTATTTTGGAGGCTCGTTAGCGAACAAGAAGTAGTAACCCTTAGCCAAGAAATTGGTCTGCTGAGGGTTATATTTGATTAAGCAAAGGCCGAATGGGCTGAAGTCCAGGAAGTCATTCTTGCTACAACTGATTGTGAGGCTACCTCCGCTGAAAGAGTGATTAAATTAAAGGCAGCCTTGAACTCAAAAATTGAATAGCTTGTTGTAGTGGGGCCGAAACACGCCCAGCTAGAAGAGAAGTACATGAAAACTATCGAGCATAATAGTCTCTTAAGTTCAACTGTCCGTGACCTTGACGTCACCCTCAATTGCTAGGTCGACCTGGGAAAGCCTTTCTTCCGAGGTTACCCAACACAAAGAAAAACTTAAGCGCCGAGCGGCTTCCCTCATTGTTGAAAAAACTTATGCCTTATGCCATGTACATCATGAGGAGAAAAACCTTGGAAGAGGCCAAAGCTGGTATCATTGACTTTGATGCTGAAATTGCTAAGGCCTGAGAGCTTGAGTTAGCTGCTAAAAATGGACTCCCGGCGCATTCTGATGCTCCTGGTTCTTCTGGTTCCAGTTTTGATTTTTTGGGAACTGAAGAAGGATCGAAAGGAGACGATGTTGAAGACCAGACTGGGAAAAACATCGAGCCATCAGTGGACCCACTTACTTCTCTCGGGGATGCGGACATTTCTCTTCCTCCTGGTTCCGGAGACACTACGATTTAGCTTTTCTTTTCTTTTCACATTTTGTACTTTTACCTTTTTGGAAAGTTCTTGTAAATAAAGACATATTATTGCTCAAGTATTGTTTGAGTCTTACTTTCGTTTGAATATCCATGCAACTCCTTAACATTTCCTTAAGAATTCTGACCACGCTTTTCTGTTTGCACTTTAATATGTGTAGTCTCGAATGCATTTTCCTCGAAGTACTTTTGTTCCGAGAATTATCCCTTTTACGTGAGGATTTCTATAAGTATTTGCGCAAGTTTACTTTTTCATCCTTTTCATATGCGCCTTCAGGTGTATTTTTTTCCCGATGGAATTTTTATTTCCGGGCATAGATTCTTCCGTAACCAACCTTTAACGTGAGGGTTTTTGTAAAAGAGGGCCCTCTTATGTTTACGGTGCTATTGAAGAGGACGTCTCATGTTCATTACAACATTAACATATGAAGTACTTGTTTAACTTTCAAATGACAAATTTAATTCATCATTCAGACAAGAAACAAAAACAAAAGGGAATCATTTATTCCTTCTATTTTAAAAAAATACATAAGCATTTGCTATGTTGAAAAGAAATTGCCATTAGTTGTGGCTATCTTGTAAAATTTGTACGGGGCTGGTCACACAGTCCCCTATCCCGATGATGCATTATGTTTCCGGATTTTTGTTCCCCAGTTGACGTGGCAGTCATTGTTGCCATATCCGCATATCATCCCCCCCCCCCCCAGTGTTCGAATGCGAAAAGTGCGAATTGGAACAGTGGAAGTCTTGTATCTTTGAAGATTCCACTAATGAATTGCTAGATAATCCTCAACTTGGTAACACACTTTACTTCCCCCTCAGAAATTTATGCTATCGTGTGAAGGAATATCTAACAACCTTCTAGTGGTTTGTGCTTGTGAACGGTCGGGTAACCTTTGTTAGGTAGGAAACTTAACTTCCCAGTGGGAATTTGCTATCGAACCAAAGATTATCTAACTTTCCCCGAGTGTAAGCTTGTTTGTTTGCCTTGTTATCAAAGGTCTTATTATTGTTGTCTTCATAGTATGCTTTTTGTTGTTGCCTCATTAAAAACCTTGCTAGAAAAACCCAATTGGGACAAAAACTGAACGAAGGGAAAAAGAGTGCAGCACATACTTTCCGTTTGAATAATGTTCATAAGCAATAATATCTTTTGAGGTGTTCCACGTTCCAGTTGCTAGGAAACTTGTCTCCATTCTGGTTTTCAAACTCTTATGAACCTTTCCCAATGATAGCTGAAATCCGGTAAGGACCTTCCCACGTTGGACCTAGCTTTCCCGCGTTGAGATCCCGGGTATCTTGGGCTACTTTCCTCAGAACCAAGTCTCCTACTTTTAAATAACGGAAGTTGGCTCTTCGATTATAATATCTCTCCATTCTCTACTTTTGAGCTGCCATTCTTACATGCGCCAAGTCTCTGCATTCCTCGAGCAGTTCTAAGTTGATTAATATTGTTTTGTTGTTCGATTCTTCATCTGCCTGAAAATATCTCAAAGTGGGTTCACCCACTTCCACCGGGATTAGGGCTTCAGCATTGTACACAAGGGAAAAAGGAGTTTCTCTTGTACTCGATTTGGCCGTTGTTCGGTAGGCCCATAGAACTCCGAGAAATTCTTCAGGTCATTTGCCTTTTGCTGCTTCCAACCCTTTCTTGAGGTTTTGAATAATCATATTATTTGTTGACTCCGCTTGACCGTTTGCGAATGGATGATATGGAGAAGATGTGATCCTCTTTATCTTCAAATTTTCGAGGAACTTTGTAACTTTTGCACCGATAAACTATGGACCATTGTCGCATGCTATCTCTTTTGGTATTCCGAACCTGCAAAATTTATTTTCCCATAGGAAATCGACCATATAGCGTTCCCCGATCCTCTGATAAGGACCTGCTTCCACCCATTTTGAAAAATAGTCAGTCAAAATTAAAAGAAACCTTACCTTTTCGGGAGCCTCAGGCAGCGGTCCGACGATGTCCAACCCCCATTTCATGAGCGGCCATGGGGACAAAGCCAAATGTAAGGGTTCTGCCGGTTGGTGTACTAGTGGTGCGTAGCGTTGGCAGTTATCACATTTTCGTACGAAGTCTTTGGCGACTTGTTCCATGTGAGGCCAATAATATCCTGCCTGCACCAACTTCAGCACCAAAGAATCTGCACTCGAGTGATTGTTGCATATCCCTTTGTGGACTTCTCTCATGACATAATTAGCTTCTGACGCTCCTAAGCACCGGGCTAACAGGCCTTGGAAGGAATTTCTATACAATTAGCCTCTCTTGAAGCTATAACGTGCATCTTTGGCGCGTAATGCCCGTGATGCTTTGGGGTCTTCGGGAAACTTCCCATGCTCGAGATAGTTGATTATTTCATTTTCCCAGTCCCACACCAGACTAGTCAAATTTACCTCATAGTAACCATTTGTATCCAGGACTGAGTTCCTCAGTTGCACTACCGTCCCAAATTCTGATCCTTTTATTTTCGTCGATGATCCTAAGTTTGCCAATGCATCTGCTTTTGCGTTATCCTCCATCGGGATGTGAGTAATTGAAAACTCCCGGAATCGTGCCAAAAGAGCCTGGACATTTACCACGTATTGCTGCATAAGTTCCTCTTTGGTATCAAAGATCCCGTAGACCTAATTTACCACCAGATGCGAGTCACATTTGATTTCGTAATCTCGAAATCAAGTCCTCGGGCCAATTCGAGACCTGTAATCAAAGCTTCATACTCTGCTTCATTATTAGTTAAAGGGATCATTCTGAGGGCTTACATTAAGGTTTCACCTGAAGGCGTGATTAAGACTATTCCGAGTCCGGACCCTTTTACATTGGAAGCTCCATCTGTAAATAAGGTCCAAACCCGCGATATTGATTCCAACACCATTACTGCCTCTTTGGTTGCCAAAAGGAAGTAGTCTCGGACTGAAATCGGCCACGAAGTCAGCCAAGACTTGCAAGTTAATTCCGGTCCTTGGTTTATATTCTATGTTGAACTCAGTCATTTCGATGGACCATTTGGCCAATCTTCCCGAGAGCTCGGGTTTTATGGAGGATGTTTCGCAAAGGAAAAGTAGTCACCACAGCTATCGGGTAGTAATTGAATAGGGCCTCATCTTTTGAGCGCCGACTATGAGAGCTAAGGGCAGTTTTTCCAAAAGTGGGTAGCGATTTTCTGCTCCCGTTAAAATTTTGCTCATGTAATAAATGGGAAATAGCGTACCTTCGTCCTCCCGAACTAAAATCGCACTTACAGCAACTTCTGAAATCACGAGGTAAACTAGCAATGTTTCGCCTTCTTTTGGTTTTGAGAGAAATGGAGGGCTTGATAAGTACTTCTTCAGATCCCTTAGATCCTGCTAGCACTCTGATGTCCATTCGAAATTATTTTTATTTTTGAGCAGTGTGAAGAAGCAATGACATTTTTCTGACGATCGGGAAATGAACCTGCTCAAAGATACTAATCTTCCTGTGAGCCTTTGGACTTCCTTTACGTTTGACAATTGATCCAGGATATCCTCTATGGCCTTGATTTTGTCAGATTTTACCTCAATTCCCCTTTGTGAGACCAGAAATCTCAGAAACTTGTCAGAACTGACCCCGAATGCGCATTTCTTAGGATTAAGTTTCATGTTATGCTTCCTCAGGATGACGAATGTTTCTTGCAAATGTTTAAGGTAGTCACCTGCATTTAAATACTTAATGATCATATCGTCTATATAAACTTCCATAGTCTTTCCTATTTGCTTTTCAAACATCTTATTTACGAGCTGTTGATAAGTGACTTTCAACCCGAAGGGCATTACATTGTAACAATATGTACCGAAGTTTGTTATAAACGAAGACTTTTCCTGATCTTCCAGGTTCATATTGATTTGGTTGTACCCGGAATAAGCATCGAGGAAACTCATTAACTCGTGCCCGACCATGGCATTAATCATTTGATCGATATTTGGCAGTGGGAATGAGTCTTTCGGGCACGCCTCATAAGGTCTTTATAGTCTACACCCATTCGAAATTTATTGTTCTTCTTAGGAACTACTACTACTACATTGGCTAGCCATCCCGTATATCTTACCTCTCAGACCAAACTGATATTAAGCAAGTGGGTTACCTCTTCTTTGATAAATTTATTCCTAGCCTCTGTAATAGGGCATCACTTGTATCTTACCGAAGGTACATTGGGATCCAAACTCAGCTTGTTCACGGCTATTTCCGTCGGATACCTGTCATATCCTCGTGTGACCATGCAAAACAATCGACATTAAATTTAAAGAAATCAATAAAACCAGACGTGAGCTCCGGGTGTAGTCCTGTCCCCAAATGGAATTTTATTTCCAGGAATTTTTCGAACAATGCAACTTTCTCTAGTTCCTTCGTGGTGGACTTCGTTGCATTTGTTTCTTCTAGAACTTGGAAATATCTCGGCACCTGATAATGTTCTGATGACTCCGCTCCCGGGCTAACCTCTTCTAACTCGAGAGTAGGTGTTGGTTCTTGTAATTGTATGTTGTGTGCTCCTTCCCTTTGCTACTGGAAACCAAAATTTCATTCATCTCATTTGTCGTTGGTTGATCACCTCTTATTTTCTCTTTTCCTTCGAGTGTTGGAAACTTCAACAATTGGTGATATGTTGAGGGTAAAGCTTTCATCTCGTGTAACCATGGACTTCCCAGTATGATATTGTATCCCATCTCACCATCTACCACTTCGAAGAGAGTTGTTTTCATTACTCCTTCAGCATTCGTGAGCAGCAAAATCTCTCCCCGGGTCATCACACTCGCAAGGGTAAATCCAGTGAGGATGTTTGTTGCCGGAATAATGCTTCCGATGAGTTTAGCTTGCTCCAATACTCTCCATTATATGATATTAGTCGAACTTTCTGGATCCACTAGAACACGTTTAATCTAAAAATCTAAAACATTTAAAGAAATTACCAGTGTGTCATTGTGTGGTAACAGCAATGCTTCTATGTCCTCCTCCGTGAAAGTGATATCATCTTCCCGGAGTCTTTTACTATGAGTTATTGATACTTTCATCTTTTTCCCTACCGAAAAGGTGACCCCATCAATCTCATTCCCTTCGAATATCATATTTATCGTTTGGCATGGGGGTTCTTCTCCTGCTTTTGAAGGTTCCGCGTTGTCTTTGTTAAGACCATAATTGTTCTTAGTTCGGTCACTCAACAATTATCTGAGGTGACCATTCTTCAATAGTGTTTTCACCTCCTCCTAGAGGTGTCGGCAGTCCCCTTTTCGGTGGCCATTCGTCTCATGGAATTCACACCATAAGTTGGGATCCTCTGGCTGGAGTCGGATCTCATAGGTCTCGGGAATAGCACCTCTTTAATGTTTCTCATGGCTGACACCAGCTCCACTATACTGACGTTAAGTTATATTCCGATAACTTGGGGTAAGAAGGATCCCGAGACCCGGCGTCTCTTTATCTTGGAGTGACCTATTGTTTCGACCACGATCGGCCCCTCTGTCAACGGTACACTTGTTTGCTTCCCGGAAGTTTCTGCCACGGCCTTCGATCCGCTCGTAAGGCTAAAATCGGCCCCTCAAAGTCCGTTTGTCCGCGTCGTAGTCATCCTTTGATTTTTCTATGCTCTTCTCCCATCCTTTGGTTGATGATGCAGAACCGACCTGGTCATCTTCGATCCGTATATTTGACTCGTACCGGTTGTGGACACCTACCCAAGTTGTTTCTTGAAACTCAAGGTGGCTCTCCTTGAGCTTCCAGGAAGCGTCTGAGCTTCTCGGATTCAATCCTTTAGTGAATGCTTAGCTGCACATTCATCTGGGACAGCTGGGAGAAACATTCTTTCTTTC
This sequence comes from Nicotiana paniculata, assembly GCA_005239505.1. Classification (NCBI taxonomy): domain Eukaryota; kingdom Viridiplantae; phylum Streptophyta; class Magnoliopsida; order Solanales; family Solanaceae; genus Nicotiana; species Nicotiana paniculata. Next base: position 11,443 of record ML334831.1, read on the forward strand.
TGGAATCGGGTAACAAACTCTCGTAATAACTGAATTCTCCCTATACGATCCTGAATATGTCGGTCTTCTAGGCTTGTACTTTTCTGGCCCCAACATGAGCCTTGATGAAAGAATCTGCGAGCATCTCAAAGAAATCTATGGAGTGCTTGGGTAATAATGAATACCACGTTAGAGCTCCCCTCGTGAGAGTTTCACCAAATTTCTTTAGCAACAGAGATTCAATTTCGTGAGGAGCTAAATCATTTCCTTTTACCGTGGTTGTGTAGGTGGTAATATGCTCATGTGGATCTGAAGTGCCATCATACTTTGGCATTTCAGGCATTTTGACCCACTTCGGGATTAGTTGTGGGGCCTCACTCGTCTTGTATGGCAATTGAGTATACTTTTTCAAGTCGGGCCTTTCAATATTGGTGGCGCGCCTGAGATTTGGTCCATGCGGGCGTTTACTTCCTCATAAACCGTGAAAATTCATTCTTGAGTGGGTCGTTCTCGTTGTTGAGACCGGATCTGCCCCCAGCTCCGTCGGATCCAACTTCGCCCCTAAGAGTGTTATTGTCAACTCTCTGTGTTATTTGATTTGTGGTAACATCGGGAGGAGCTGGATCATGTTTGTTTTCATTATTCGAAGCCCCTGATAGCGTCTGCTTCAGTTCTGTCATAACCTGATCCTGTCGCATGAGATGGCCTAGGATGAATGCATGTTGCTCTTGCAGGACCCTCATCGCATCCACGACATGCTCATCATCAGCATTATCGAGAGTTGTCTCACGAACCTGTCGAAGGTACTGCCTATCATGCACCGGCATGTCGTAATTCCCCTCATTGCGGGTGTCGCTGATTGAATCCTCAAAACGAGGTTGATCCACTCGAATTACAAGGTTGTGCGTGTTGTTAACGGTGTTATCTACAATTTTTTCTGATTTTTTCTAAGACAAAATAATCAAATCACGTTAGTAAAAAAGACAAGGATCAATTTAATTGCATGACTTCCTAGGACCCACGGTGGGCGCCAAAATGCTTACCTGTAAAACGGTACAGTTGAATTTATACGTGGTTTCTAGATAAGTGAACTAATTCGATCCTGAAATAATACAGTAATTGAAGAAATATACAATACTTAGCCTTAAAATATATATAAAACAGCAAAGATGAGAGTTTCGGGAATAATATTTTCGGGCACAACAATGATGAGATCAAAAAGCAGAAAAGTAAGATTGTATTAAGCTTTGTATAAAATGTGATGTAAGTTTTGCCAGAACATTCCTCCCCATTACAATAACAACTAGGCTCACTATTTATAGCTGTGTCTAGGGAAGGAGGTCTTAGGATCGTGCCCTCCTTTAATGTCAATTATGAAGGTCATTGATGAAGATGTAACAGTGAACATAAATGTCAAATTCTCTATAACTGACTGTCGTTCGTAATGCTGCAGAATATTCCCTATTAAATGCTATCGGGCGCAGAACGTTTAATACACCTTTATGAACGTTATCCCTTTCGTTGACAAGCGGAATGGTTGCATTCGTTCTTCGGCCATCCCCGCCTTGGGTTTCACATGTCTTTCCTTTAGACGGCCACAAGTCATATCGTATTTGACCCTATATAATTTACTGTTAAAAAATTTGTCTAATTACCTTCATGCGCGTAGAGTATAATTTCTAAATTTTAATATTGACTTTTTTATTTACCTTTTTTGTATTGCAATAGTTATTTATTTACATTATTCATTTTTTCGTAAGAGGCAAAATGAGACAAGTTAATATGTGAAAGTTACATGAGAAGTACTGCTTATCAAGTGATTCAAAAATCATAACCAAATCAAAACCTTACTCCTTTAACAATTGGTGTACGTATTTTCCGATCGAACCATGCTACTCTATGCAAATTATGCTATGAATTTATATTGTATTCTTAAAATTAGATGGTAATACTTATTAGTTGATTTTTCTTTTACATTTGTATTTATAAGTTTCTAATTTTATTTTTGTCTATGATAGTAGTTCATGGGTCGTGTTTATTTTGTTATTATTATAAGTATAAATACGTAAAAAAATAGTATAGTAAATGATATCAGCTCACTTTTTTTTCTTTCCTTGTTTTATTTTACTAAGTTTAGAGAAAATCAAGAGACTTAATTTCGCGTATGACAAAACAAAGGAAAGAGAAAACGTGAGTTTTGTCAACTTAAAAAGTATAGGAGTATTATTTACTAGAGAGAGAAGGTCTCGACTTCTCTCTACACTCTTCACCATCTTCAATCTCTTGTACTCATGACCAACCTCTCACTCTCCACCAATCAATCATACAAAATCCCCTTGAGCCGCCTGACATCCCACATGCAACTAGAGGCAATTATACTAAATCACAGCCTACTACCTCATCCATAATACTCCAATCTCCTTCCTCATCCTTCAAGGAAATACTATTGATGGACTCAAACGAAAATCAAATCTCTTATCTATCCATGTAATCTGAAGAACCTCACACACAAGTCATGATACTCGATTCCCCTATGCAAGATCTAGCCAAGACAAGCATGAGTACGCAAGAATTAAACGAAATTAGTGAAAATCTAAGAGTAACCCTATCAATAGATGACCTCCAAAGAATTTTTCAACCTTTGAAATTTTCACTCATCATCAAGCTCATGGGAAAATGCATCCTACACCAATATCTCAAGAGGAAAATATATCAATTATGGAAGCCTGCTGAAAATTTCAATCTCATGGACCTTGGAACAGACTATTTTATTGTTAAATTCAATAAGAAAGAAAATATGTCTAAGGCATTGAACAATGGTCCTTGGTTCATAAATGGTTTTTTCCTTTCAGTGCAAAAATGAGAACCTCAATTTGCTCAGCAGTATGGATTCGTCTGCCTCAGTTTCCAAAGGAATTTTATTATTCCACCATACTACAAAAAATTGGTAATAAAATTGAAAGGTTACTTAGAATTGATGCATGTACATCATCAACATTAAGAGGCCATTATGCAAGATTATGTGTGGAAGTTCGGATGGATATACCAGTTAAGCCTTTTGTTTACATTGAAAACTATAAACAACAAATTTATTATGAAGGAGAAATTTCTTTATGCAAAAATTGTGGTAGATTGGACCATAGCCGTGTAAAGTGCCAGTTTGTCAATTTACAACCTATCAAGTCCAATATGCCAGAGGAAAATCATGACATAAGCACACATGATATTGCTCAAGGAAATTGGATAGCAGTCTCTTTCTCTAAAAAAGGCAACTAGTACACGCACCACTTCGCCATCCAACGCAACATCCCCGGGTATTAAGGCAAGAATTTTTTATGCTGACACAGGTAAATTTCTTAACACTCAGAAACTTAGATACATCAAGTAGGGGAAGAATAAGAACCTCCACATCAGTTGCCCTAGTACAATGTACAAATGCTTAATGCATATTCGACCACCACAGGATCCAACAGTGGAGAAGAAGGCAATGATACTTGTACCATCAAGGAGGAGGAATCACAACACTGTGGAAATGGAAGTCAATGCCAACCAACAACAAACCTTTGAAATGAATAGAGCCACCACAATTATTTTCTGGAATGTTAAGGGAGCAAATAATGATGAATTTTGTAGGAATTATAGGGAACTCATCAACACTCATAGGCCATGCATGATTGCCTTACTAGAAACTAAGATGATGGTACATGCACCACTACTCAATGACTTCAACTTCTCCGAGCTAATAGAGTTACAAGCATAAGGACAATATGGTGGCATGGTCATCCTCTACAACCATAACATTGTCACTGTCCAACACTTCACCGGGAGAGGTCAGGAAATTCATGCCCTTATCGAGGTACGTCCATTTAAAACTCAATGGCTTTTTACAACAATTTATGCTAGAACAAAGAGTTTAATAGAGACCTAATATGGGAAAATCTTAACTCCTTATCTAAAAGTTATAGTGGACCTTGGATGATAGGTGGCGATTTTAATGACATTATGAGTAGTAGTGAAAAATTGGGAGGTAGACCTATGAATTCATCCAGGCCTCCAAAGTATGGAAATACATTAATAATTGTAAACTAATCGACTTAGGCTTTAAAGGGTGTAAGTTTACGTGGTCTAATCATAGAAGAAAAAATAATGAATTAATCATGAAAATATTAGACCGTATTTTAGCCAACGAGGAATGCTTAAATATCTTTCCCTAATGTCACAATTACCCACCTTCCAAAAATATACTCGGATCATAACACAATTTTGGTTAAACTTAACAATTGTTTTAATCACCCACACAAACCCTTTAGACTGGAAAATATTTGATGCACTCACCTCGACTTTATTAACGTAGTAGCCACCAACTGGGAAAATAAGGAACTCCTTGAAGCTACAAAATCCTTCCCTACTAATATTAAATTATGGGAGGGGTGGGGGACTATATTTGGGAGCATCCTTAGAAATAAAAAAAGGATACTGGCTCGACTAAACAGCTTTCAAAACTCCACCAACTATAATCAAAGCATCTTCCTTCAAGAACCTAGAGCAATCTCTTATTAAGGACTATAATAGTATTTTAAAACTAGAAGAGGACTACTGGAAGTTTAGATCTCGGATTAATTGGCTTAATGAAGGTGATGCTAATACAAGATTTTATCATATCTTGGCCTCTAATAGAAAAAGACAAAACCACATTAGTTTCTTTAAAAATAATGAAGGGAACTGGATTGATAACCAAAAAGACATATTAGATCATACATTTTCCCACTTTACTTCTATTTTTACTACCAATCATGAGGTAACCAATTGGTCTAGTATTAAACAAAGCCCTACTAATTTTGAAAACATAAATCTGTTAGATTTAGATAAACCCCTGCTAGATAATGAAATTAATTTGTCCATTCACTCCTTTAAACCATTTAAATCCCCAGGACACGATAGTTTGCACCTCTTTTTTTTTATCAAAAGTATTGAGAACATTATATGGAAGTATGTGAGGAATTTCTGTCATAAAGTTTTTAAAGAAAGCTCAATTCCTCCTGAAATCAATTCTACCTATTTATGTTTAATTCATAAATTCCCCAATGCCATCTCAATAATTTTTGCCCAATTAACTTATGCAATGTCATCTATAAAATTATAACAAAAATAATAGCCAATAGACTAAAACCTTTTCTTGATAAGATTATCAACCCTACTCAATCTAACTTTATTAAAAATAGAAGAGCTAGTGGCAATGCCATACTTATCCATCAATTCAAAAATATAGAGGAAACACTGGTAGTATGCTAATCAAGATGGATTTAGAGAAAGCTTTTGACAAATTGGAGTGGTCTTTCATTTATAGAACACTCCTTTACTTTAAATTACATACCAAATTCTACCAGTTAATTATGTCTTGCATAACTACTTCCTCAATGGCAGTCCTGGTAAATGGAACCAAAACAGACTTCTTTAAGCCAAGTAGGGGAATTAGGCAAGAGGATCCCATGTCTTCATATATATTCATCTTATGTATGGAAATGTTATCAAGGTACATTAATCACCACTCGACATTAGGAATTGAAATTCTATTAACCTAAGTAATAATTGTCCTCCCTTGTCACACTTATTCTTTGCAGATGACCTTGTTCTAATAGGGAAAGCAAATACTAAAACTTGCTTCACAATAACTTTGGCTCTTAATTATTTCTGTGAAATCTCTGGTCAATCTATTAATTATAAGAAATCCAAAATCATTTTTTCTAAGAATTGCGATATCACCACTACTACTGATATCTCCTCTTACCTAGGCATCAAATGTTATAAATCCTTTGGTAGATATCTAGGATTCCCAATAATCGATGGTAATCCTAATCACAAGGACTACCAACATATCGTTGATAACATGAGAGCAAAACTTTTAGGTTGGAAAATTAACAGCTTAAATTTAGCCGTAGATCTACCCTAATTTCATCGACACTATCTAGCCAACCAGCCTATTACATGAAATATACCCTACTACCCTCCAAAAACATTAAAACAATCGATCAAATACAAAGAAACTTCTTATGGGGTACAAATGATACAAAAAGAAAATTACACCTTATTAGTTGGGTTAATGTGACAAGGAAGAAGAAAGAAGGTGTGTTGGGTTTAAAGAAAGCTAGATTCAAAAATGAAGCTATCCTAACCAGCCTAGCATGAAGATTAGCCAATAACCCGTTGAATCTATGTGCTAATATTTTAATTAAAAAATACACTACTAAAACTAACCATAAGGCCTCCTTCATTTGGAAAAGCATTGTTAAGGGTTAGTCAATTTGCCAGCATGGTATGGTATGGTCTATCCACAACACTTCTTCTCTTAATATTTGGGAAAACAAGTGGATCCCTAAATCAAATAACCTTAGAAGTTATGTGATAGCCCCTCTAACCAAGCAAGAGTCTACTCTCACAATCAGTAATATTATATCTAATAATAATTGGAATCTTAGTGAAATCTCTTTCAACATCCCTATTGAACCAAAAGATTAACTCTATCTTTTTACCCCCATACACTACCAAAGATACTCGAATATGGGATATTAATGAAGATAAGTCCTTTACCACAAAATCTTGTTATGATCTGATTGAAAAAGAATCGCCTACAACAATAATTGGATATAGAAACTTCATTGTCCTAATAAAATATAATTTTTCCTATGGATTTGCTACCACAATAGGGTATCTTGTAGAAATTATCTAGCTCGTATAGGCATGAATATTAATGACCAATGCACAATCTACCGCAAGGAGCCGGAGACATTTGTTCATATTTTCCTTAATTGTTCTATCGCCCAAAACCTTTGGGTCGATTGGGTATTAACATAACCAGCTATCAACCAAATAGGGACAATTGGCTACCATACCTGCACGAAAAAAATCATTCCTTAACCAACAAATACCTATCATGGTACAACTTATTTTCTTTCATTATATGAAATTATGGTTGAATAGAAATTATAATAATATAAACAACAACTCCAGCAGTGTCTCCTTAAAATGAATCATGAACCAGGCCATCGAATATAAGTTCCTAACGGAGCGTGAATCCAACCAGGATAGGAGAATTGAGATAAAATTCCACTGGACTCCTCCTCGTTCAGGTTGGTATAAATTGAACATAGACGGGGCTTTTAAAAGGGTGACACAAGTGGTGGTATAGGAGGTGTCTTTAGAAATTCAAACGGAGATTGAATTGTAGGATTCACAATGAAAACAACTTCAAGAGCTCCAACCTCACGGAACTCTAGTCCCTCTACCGAGCGCTACACATTTGAAAGTAGAGAAAGTTAAATTCTTTGGAAATAGAGACGGATGCCACTCAGGTACTTACTTATATCAATGAGGGATGTTTAACTTACGACTCTATTATTAAATTATGCAGGTTGCTTCTATCCGCAATGGGCATGGTGATGATTTAGCATAATTTTAGACAAGGCAATGAAGTAGCTCATCTATTGGCAAAACATGCAAAGACTCTTACTGCTTTCAACAAATTAGGACTTTTGTATTTTCCTCCAGTCTATGTCATGGTCAAGATACTGGCGGACAAGGAAAAAAATGTTTATGTTAAAATTATCTCCATAACTACTTATAGTCATCTAGCAAAAATTGATAATCAACATACAATGCATGAAGTTCAACCCCTAGTATTGATCCTCGGGATCATAACTTTTGTAATCCCTATTATTTATTAAATAAATGTCTAATATATCAACAACAAAAAAAAAGGGAAGAGAAAACGTACGATTGGACCCATCAAAGCGAACATCATCCCCTAATTAATTGATATTCTAATTTGGAAAGTATTTGCGTTGTGGGATCCACTGGTTGTTGTTGTTGTTGTTGCAAGCATTTCCATCTAAATCCAGACCCCATTTCCGGCAGCCAATCAGCCGAGATTACCAAACCAACGCCGCAGTGTCAATCGTAATATGGGCTGTTTTTCGGTCCCTTCATATTAGTCCAGGTGTCAACCCCATCTCAACAGTTATCCTTTACCCCTTCCTTTTAATAATAAAATTCTGCCAATTTACTGCTCGAGCGGGTAAAAATTAAACGAGAGACAGACGAAGGGACACTGGCGTGAATAGTTGTTGGGGAGGGGAAATTAGAAAAAGCGAAACGAGAAATGGAAAAAATATAAATAAAAATCCTATCATACAGTTATATAGATAGAAAAAGAGAACCCTAAAGGATCGATCTGCGAATTAATGGGACGGAAGAAAGTAGAGATGAAGCGAATCGAAGAGAAGAGTAGCAGGCAAGTGACGTTATGTAAAAGGAGGAAAGGACTGATAAAGAAAGCCAAACAACTCTCCATTCTTTGCGATGTCGATGTTGCTGTTATCGTCTTCTCCGACCGTGGTACCCTCTACCAATCTTCCACCCCTAACAGGTTTCTGTTTGTTTCTACTTACTATCTACAACTCGATTATCATATTGTTTATTTATTACTTCAGAAAGTCGGGGAAGCATAAGAATGATATCTGGCCAATCTCTAGCATGACATCTAGATATATACGCTGATACAGACACGCTTTATACTAATTTTTTAAGTTTCATTATAGTCGGTCTATTGATACATAGGAGAGTGTTTTTTTTTTTCTTTTCTTTTTGCATGTAATTATAGCGGCGGTAAGAGAATTATTATGAGATGAATACCAAGAACCACCTCCTAGAACATTCTTTGAGTAAATAGTTAAAGTTATGGGTTCATATATACTATTTGTTCTTATTTTAGATAATATTTATACATAAATTTATGCTCCACGTCGAAAGTATTGGGTTCAGATACCCTGAGTGTACTGTTATAGGTCATGCGCTTATGAATGTTGAATGTTGTGATCATGTTGATGTATCTTTAAGTTTTTTATGTGTCATACACATTCTATTGTGTTCGAGTATTGATGTTATAATCCATAAGCATTTTCTTGTGGCTCTTTAAAATATATAAGGAGTAGCAATCATTAATCGATCAACCCTAGCCTAGGATGTTGTCTGGGCCAAGAGCCATAGTTAGTTGCTATTTTCATTTGGCTGTTTCTTCCTCATTCTTGATACCGACAAGACCCTGGTTGTAGTATATTGTATGTGCATCACATTGCATGTTAATTATTCATATCTAACGACATTCAATGTCCAACAATCCTTAAGGGGGAAATCCTTCATATTTTTCTCAATAGAAATTAGAATCGAATGACCTAGAGAGTTTAAATTACAATCGGGGTGTCAATTGTCATCTAGAAATGAAGAGCATAAAGAACTAGCTGACTCAACCTATACTACCTTCTCAATAAATTCTTCATTCAGTAAAAGCTCAATTCCAACTCTTTAATCTTGTAGACGACATTCGTCCTAAAAAGATAGAGGATCACCTACTTTGAGGAGAAAGAAACTGTGACATGGGTTTTGAAGATATATTGTCAACTTGGACATGGGTATGTAAACTATGCTTTGGAATACCTAGAGTTAATTACAAGTTAGATTTGACAGTCTATTGAGGCTTGGGTCACCGGGTGGTTAGAATGAGTTGGCCTATGAGACACAAAGTTGAGAGTGGTTCTCACTATTTTTGCTATATATAAGCATATTTGCTTAGCCCATACCTATAAACAATAAAATCAAAAGCTTACATATCATTCTTTCAATATTGATCCAAAGAAATCATATTGCCCTTTCGACTTGTAAAAAGTTTGACGAAAAAAGATTCAATCCAAGTCAAAATGCTTATTAATATCAGAGTATAAGGAACCCCAATTCGGTCATACTCTAAAGTAATTCAAATGTAAATTGTGGATGTATAGAACTTAAAATGAGCAATTCCACATGATTTGA